>CATIWR010106143.1:0-15735 GCA_949677035.1 Omphalea diandra
CTTGAAAACACTTGTAAGAGGTTTTTGTGTAAGCCTTAAAACACATAGGTTGTGTGTGAGCCATAAAACACACATTGTGATAAGTTGAGTGTGAGCTTGTAAAACACTAGTGATTGAGTGAAATACCCAATTGGTGAATTGAGGAGTGGATGTAGGGTTGGTTAATACCCGAACCATTATAAAATCATTGTGTCCTTACTATCCTTTCTTCTTCTCTTCATCTTTATTTTAAAATTTTTATCCACCAATTCAACCCCCCTTCTTGGTGTCTAGGGCCAACAATATGTACTCGTTCAAAATTCAAGCAATTTAAATCTAACTCAAACATTATCAACCAAAAAATCTAACTCAAACTTGTTTATCACCTCTTATCCTCAAGATCTCAATTGCCAATGGCAAGCTTTAGTTAGGCATATGGATAAATTTAAATGCAAGAATTTCTTGGACTTCAACTGTTTCGTCCCTACTAACTAATGTGAATATTTGAATATAAATCTCTTTATTCAAAAAATCCAAAAAAAAAAAAAAATCTCAACAGCTATAACATCTACTCTTTTGAAAATCGCGGTAGCTAATTTTGAAGGCAGAATTTCATACTTGGAGTTTCTTGCTTCTAATCACTTCTATTCAACTACTAATGAGATTCTATATTAATAACTGCAAAAACAACACTTAAAATTGATATTAAAACCTTTCAATCTATATTGTCAAGATCAAAAGAGAGTCTTGACTTAGGTTTGAATAACCTAGTCCAACACATATCATTTATTAAGTTTGTATATAAAAAGGATGTTAGGTCATGTTTTGGATTTACCCTTAAAAAAATATTTTAAGTAATTTGTTATTCATTTTTCAAATATCTTTTTAAGATATCTATTTAGATTTTTTATTATTTATGTAATATTTTCTCATGATTGCTAAGAAAAGTAATTTTTAAAAAATAATTTTTAATTAGATAAATTTTACATAAATAAAACTTGATTAAATTTTTTTGTTTTCATTTAAATGTTTAATAAATAAAATATAATTTATTTCTTTAAGTAAATAACTATATTTAATGAAATGGAGAAATTATATTAAGTCCATATACACTTAAAAATACAAATATATTTTTAATTTTATATAAAATGTAAATATTTAATAAATTTAAATTGAGTTTACATAGAGAAAGAATTTCATATTAGGTTTTGATTAAATTTTTGAATTTACCTTTAAAAATAATATTTTAGCTTGGATTTGATCAGTTATTATTCACTTTTTAAAAAAAAATTTATTAGATTTTTTATTATTTATACAATAATTTCTCATATTTTATCAAAAAAATATTTTAACAAAATCATTTTTAATCTGGTAGATTTTATATAAACAAAACTTATTAATTTTTTTAGTTAAATACTTAATAAATCAAATATAATTTATTTTTCTAAGCAAATGACTGCATACAATGAAAACAAGTAATATAACTAAATTCATATAGAATTAAAAATAAAGAAACTTTTTTAAAATTTTAAAATAAATTTTAACTATTTTTAATAATTGAAATCAGATTTGCATACTGAAATATGAGATTGAATTTCAAATTTATTCTTGAAAATAATATTTTAGATTGGATAATTTGTTATTCAATTTTTTTCAAAAAAAATATATTTTAAAAATGTCCATTTTAATTTTTTATTATTTATATGTTATTTTCTCATAATTTATCAAAATATAAATTTTTTAAAATTTATTTTTGATTATGTAGGTTTTACATAAACAAAATTTGATTTAAATTTTTTTTATTTTTATTTAAATACTTAATAAATTAAATATTATTTATTTTTAAGTAAATGACTATACATAATGAAAATAAATAATTAAATTAAGTTCATATATAATTAAAATAAAAAAATATTTTTCTCAAAAAAATATATTTGTAGCTTTCAAATAAGATTTAAATATTTTTAATAATTAAGTCAAATCATTTCAATTGACCTATAGGTTAGACTTAGATTGAGTTGAGTTTGACACAATAATTTTGGATCATTTTAAATTAGATCATTTTTTTATTTTCTTTTAGATCAGATCAAATTCAAACTAATTTTTGAAGAAAATTTGAATCAAGTTTTCAATTTGAGTAAAAAACTACGAACTCGTATAACTTATATATACAACTCCAACTTTTAGTTTACCCCATGATGTTATGGATAATATGTAACATCCCTATCCGCATTCATTGGCATTATCACATGAACATGTTCATCACATAAATGATATGAAATCCCATATGAACATATACATTGGATAAATGATCATTTAGTCATGCAATTTGTAGAAGCATGACAATGACACTTGCACCGTTATATTTGGGACACTTGAACATATATGTAGTGTTTGTATAGTTACATAGCAAATTGTTTTATGTTGTGTGCATGTTATAGTATCATAAATAATGGTGTTTTAGAGCTTAATTAAAAGTATAAGGAGCATTTAGGGATTAAGAGATGAATGAAGGTGCTTAAGGAGTGAAGAAGAATGACTAAAAGAGGAAAAGTGACCTTCCAACCAATGGAAATGAAGCACTATTATTTTATATTATTATAATAAGTTTATATCTATTAATTATGTCAGAATTCAGGGGTAAGTCGGGAGGTATTGCAGAAAGAGAGTGAGAGAGAGCTAAAGAAGAAGAAGAAGAGAGGGAGAAGAGTGAGCTGCCTAAGGTTTTCTAATTCTGGGACAGTAGGTAAGTTAATTAATCTTCTTCTCAACTGAAATTAATCTCTCATGACATGTTAATCATGCATGGTTAGTGAGAATTATGGAGTAATTGAAGTAGAGCTCTTGGATGAAAGTTATAAACCAAGAGAACAAGAGCTGATTCTGCTAATTTTGCTTTTAGAGCAGAATTTTGCACCCACGATTTCATAATCCTAGAAGAGGAATTAGGGAAAGTTTAAAATATGAAAGTTGTAGCTTTATGTCTCATATAAATGCGTATGAAACAGTTTTTCTTGATTTTGTGTATGTGAGGAGATATGACTCCTTCAGTAGGACTAGGTCAAATCCAAACCGAGATGATCTCAGTCTTCTATTTTCTTATATTTTGATGGCTTTATGTTTCCGATTTTGACAAAGTGTAAAACATGAAATTTGTAGGGTTATGTCCTCTCTAAATACTCATAAACCAGTTTTGATTGATTTGTTGTGTGGAAAGAGTTATGGCTCATTGATTAGGACTGACTCTGTAATGGGGTGAAACCCACCTTTCTTTTGAATCTGTTTTCCAAATATTTGATGGCCATAGATTCAGAATTTGATGATGGTCCAAACTTTAAAGTTGTATATTTATGTCTGATATACATTCTTTTGAAATATTTTCATGTCAAATCCAGCATGGTTGTTGAGATATTGTTCCTTCTTCATGACTGGTTGTCAACATGTTACAAATCTGCTCACCCTGAGATTGGTCCTTTATTTTGGTGACCTTATAGACCGAATTAGACAATGAGTAAAACATAAAAAATGTTCCTTTATATGTTTTGTAACTGATGGAAGATTATTATTGCAATTAGATTTTTATAATTTGAGATACACCTAAGAGATTAAGACCTACTCAGACTGAGAGGACACTGCAATAGGGCAACATTTAAAAATTAACCCCATTTTGTGTGTGTCTGATATTGACCTAAAATTTGAGTATGTTGTCTCATTATGTGTCTAGTTAGTTAAAAAAAAAGAATCAAGTGATTTGGATTAGTATATCTAGAGTTATTGCTATGAGAGTGTAGCGAGCTCAGGCTACCCTATTAGGAATATATGTATAAACACTAGGTCCACTTGCATGGATCATTCCATATACCAAACATTCATAATCATTTTGACATACTTATAACCATGTATGTATCAAATTATAGGATCTCAAAACTTTGAGATAGCCCTAGAGAGAGAAACAAACCTACCGTAAAGGTCGACAACATCAAAAGGTGAGTAAAAACTATAATTGGATTCAATGGGTGTATGTGATAATTGTATGATATGATTATGTTCTATTACATGTATATATGATTGAATTGTTACATGTTACATGAAAATATAAGTTAAGTGAGAATGATTGAATTATTACATGTTACATGAGAATGATATGATTATGTTCTATTACATGTATATATGATTGAATTGTTACATGGGAATAATATAATTATGTTCTATTACATGTATACATGATTGAATTGTTACATGTTACATGGGAATACAGACCAAGTGAGAATCAAATGCTCTTAACGATTACTTGACATATCATTTGTGAATAAGCACTTGCATATAGAACTAAAAGGATGTTGTGACTGACTTGTCAAACACTTGCAAATCACGTGGAAAATGGACCAATAGGTCCCAAATCATATGTCAAATGAATTGCAGGAAGATGGACTAATAGGTCCCAAATCATATGTCAAATGAATTATAGGAAGATGGACCAATAGGTCCCAAATCATATGTTACATGAATCACATGAATATCCCGGGAGCAATGTTTGCCTTGCACGGTCATGATAAAAAATGAAGCTATTGCATTTGCACTTGCATAGTCAATTGTTATACTTGCAATGTATCTTGATGATATTTGATTATGGATTATGCCATGAGAATTTGATTATTATTTTTATTCACTAAGTTGCGACTCACCAAATCGCAAATTTTTTTCAGATACTGAAGAATAGGAATTGGACACTTTAATGCTTTGAGTTTTATATTGAGACATATGGACCACAGGTCATCGGCTGAATCTCAACTCTCTCTCTCTTTGTATCATATACATATATGTACATCAAATACATGTTGGATTGTGGGTATAGGATGGATAAAACCTTTATACATATTTATTTTGGACATGAATGATATGAGTTTTATAAAACAAATATGGTTGTTACAATTATTGGTGTCAGAGTTGTATGAGTTTTGTAAATGAAAAGGTCGTTACATAATACGCACCATATTTTATTAAATAATCCTTATATGTATATGTCACTTGTAATACTTGAAAATCTAATTTATATTCATATATTATTTATAATATATAATTTATTAATATATTTATACATACCCAAGTATATATTATGTCTACATATACAAATAAATTATTGATTTTTTTCTCTTTTGAATTTTCATCTTTAAAAAAATAAATTAAAAAATAATATATTTTTTTTATGACTTTTTAACTAATTTTATTGACAAATAATATTTCAAAATGAATATGGATTGCGAATAAGCTTACGAAATCAATTTCAATTTTACCCTTGACTATAATCAAAATAATGAAATGAAAACCATTAAATGATAAAAAATAAAATTTTTAATTATGAATAATATTGAAAAATTAACCTCCATTTCACTTTAAAAAGAATAAAATCAAATTAACATGAGGATGAAGAAAGACATAAAAAGTAATCATAAAATGATGAAAGACATAAAAAGTAATTATAACATATGCCTCTCAAATCAAGAAAGATAAATGAACTCTCAAATTCAAAAAATTATAGAATTACTATACATTTTCACCCTCAAATATAGATAAAATTATAAAATTAATATGTAAGGTCTATAAAATGAGAAAAAATTATAAAATCAATTGTGAATTGCAAAAAAAATAAAAATTACTATTTGGTCTTCATGCTTAACATCATTCACTACTTTATCTTTTTGTTTTTAAAAGGATTAATTTAACCCATCTAATTTTTTCCATATTAAATTACTTAATCCCTTATTTTCTAAAATTATACTAAAACATTTTTGTATTTTCACTCTGTTACACTGAGCAGGACTCCCATTTATTTTAACATAATTTTTACTAATAAAAAATAATAAAATCAACAAATTAAATTTTAAAATTGCAAAATTATCCTTTTTCTTTTCATACTATTTCTAAAATCATCTAAAATGACTATAATATCCTTAATTATATATTAAATTTTTAATTTTTATAAAATCTTATTAACCAAACCTTAGATGTCCAAACACTGCTTTGTTTCCATAATCTCGAAGTTTTTATTTTAAAAAAAAAAAAAAGACTTTTTAGGTAATTAAGCCCCCAAATACGAATGCTAAAATCATCTTCACTTGAGCAAAAATGAAATGTATATTAAAACCCTGTCTCCTAAAAGCCTCTATCGCTTCGCATTGGTGAAAAGCCTAAGACTACATGAATGTTTCGTAGCATAAAAAAGGCCAAGAGAAAGAACAAGTTTCACCATTCCCTCTCACTTTGCGCTTTATCGATTCTTTTTCCTTTTATTTATTTTGTTATTGATTTAATAAAATTAAAATGCTCAGGGATTGAAAGAAGGAGATAGTTCATCCTGTTTCTTATCTATATTGTCGATGCCCACAAAGTAAGGCAACCAGGAGTAGACAAGTTTGAGGAAGGCGAGGAGTTTCAGTGTGACCCTTCTGCCAACAATTCTCTTCATGCTTTTCACATTAGATGGCCCTACTTGAGGTTTTTATTTTCTCCTTTTTTATTTTTACTGTTTTGCTTGAATATTCCATTGGTACTAGGTGTATAATCGTCGCCTCTGAGAAAAGCACATGACCAAGCAGCAAGAATAAGAAAGATCCAATAGCTCTCCTAGCCCAACGAGTATTAAGTGGAGTGTTCGGTGGAAGAATGACTGTCTCAAAATCATCTCAAAAGTGCCTTTCACTCTTAGTACTTATGAGTATGAAAGGACTTGCCAAACAATTGAAGACTCAAGCTATGATAATCTATCAACTGAGGTCGAACTACTAGACGCCCTATGAAAGAAAGCCCTATCAAAACCATTGTGTCGAGAAGTGTGATCATTAACTCTCGGCGAGATAAATGGAAGGAGTTGATGTCGAATTGCCAAGTTGATTTTTTTATTTGGATGTTTAATAAGACTATCACAAATGGACTTTGATCAAAGTGGGTTCTAAATTTAGGTTTGATTAAAGTTATATTTTGATGTTGATTCATTGATTTTGAGTTTGCGTTTATGTTATTTGTGATTCAATAATGTTTTTTCAATTTGGTTGTTTCTATTTTGATTGTTTAAAGAATAGTGTAGTGCGGTGTAGAAAGTGAAAATTAAAATGAAAATAAAGGGTAATATCGACTTTTTATGTCAATTTAATAAAAATTTTAATAGAGTTTAACATAAATAAAATATATGGATATCTTAATATAGTTTTAGAAAATAGAAGACTCAATAGTTTAATATGATAAAACTCATGAGATTCTTTTAAAAATAACTAAATATCGTGGATCTTCCCCATTTTATTAACTAATTGGTTCCTCCATCAATTTTTTCATGATTCTCTGTTAGTTAATTGATAAAAGTTTTTTTTTTTAAAAAAAACATAATGTATCTTTTTGTAAAATATCCCTAATTCTAAATTAACATTTCCTTTTTTTAAATTTCTCCTTCTTCACTCACACAATTATCTCATGCATTCATTGCCCAAATCACCCACCATGATAATGAAACTCAAAAAAAAATAGAAAGCTCGATGTCCTCTCTTCTCCACCTAGGCATAGCAACCAGACAAAGATTCTCCATAACCCTGTGGGTATTCGGCCCGACGAAGTGAAGAATTTCCACCCTTTCTTTTCAGGAGGCGGGATGGAAATCATATCTCTCTAGTCGTGAGAATCCTAAAATGGATCCCATGATACCTATAAAATTAGATATAATTTTTAAAATTTTGTTACATATATATATAAACAATTTTTATTTTATAATTTAATATAATCATTTTTTAAAAAATAGTTTCAAAAAAAGAAAAAATTTTTAAAAAAAGCTGCATGGGGCCGTAATGCAGGGAATCCTTATGGTGGTGGAGATGGAGAAAAAATCCCCACTTCCTTCCAATTAGGAGGGTATGTTAGGGGACGCTGCACCCTGTTGTCTTTCCTATTTCCCTGGCACTAGTTTCACTTTAAACCATCGAGGATTGACGAATTGATAAGAGAGAAAAATTGCAACTTCATTGCCACTACAATTTCCATCAATCTCAACATTATCTGACCAATCCAACGTGAGCAATGAACTCCCCATTAAGGGTATAATCAAGCTGAGTCGAGCCGAATCCTGTCAGGTTCGAGCTCGATCAAACTTTAATTTTTAAATTTGAGTTTAAGCTCGATCAAATACTTCAACACTCGAGCTCAACTCAATTAATCTTATTTATTTATATAATTTTTTTCTATAAATTCTATAAATTTAAATGTGGGTTCGAATAAGTTTAATTAGGCATAGATCAATTAAATTCAATTAGTAATATTGTAAATATGTTTAAATTCGATTAGGTTTGCAAGACTCTCGAATCGAGTATTTTAATACTCGCATTCGGTTCTCTTGATTACTCGAGTAGTTCTAGCTCGAGCTCAGCTCGATTAATTTTGAGTATTTCTCGAGCTGATTTTGAGTAGTTTGTGGATTGTTTCAGTTGATTTACATTCCTACTCCCCATCCTCGAAAATCCTGATCTGTCATTGTTAGCCACCGACAATGTTGTTTCACTGTCAAACGAGCTTCATTAGAGCCAAAGCTTTCTGACTTGGATTAGAATAATGTGACGACATTCAAGCGAAATTACCAATATATTTGGACTGCTTACATAGTGTGTAACCTCAAACTGAATTTTCGTCACAATTGATGATTTTCTCCAATGGGAATCCAACGACATTAATCATGTTTTGTCCTTGACTTTACTGCTTCTGTTTAATGGTCTAATTGATATAGAAGCAACAATTTTATTATTCTTATGTTTTTTTTTTTTGGACATTTGATGGGATGGGTTGGAGACATGATTTTGAAAATAGAATTGGACTAGTTAGTCGGACTGATAAAATAAAAAACTGATCCACTATCCAATCCAAAATCACACTTAAAACCGTATGGTTATCAAACTGAAAAAAAACATAAACAACCTGACAAAACCGGTAGAATCGATAATTATTTGAACAGAATAGAACCTGAGTTTTACGAAAATTGGGTCATTTTAATTGGAAAACCTTTTCTCTCCTTTTGTCGATAAAACTCAAATCAATGCCATTTTTATCCCAGATGGTTACCACTTGATTGCTCTTGTTCCCTTTGTATTGTTTTTTAAATTTTGATAGCGTAATTTCTCGGTTAATTATTTCAGCAAACTTTGAACCCCTTTCAGGAGGAAGGAGAAAGACAAACATTACACCAATTATTGTTGGAGTCACTGGGTATCATTATTTGGAGCCGTTGGAGACATTATTTTAGACAAAAGAATGGGAGATAAAAAAAGATTTGGACTTTTTTGTTTTGATAAATCATGCTTCATATATTATCATGAACTCTTTTGTACTTGATTGAAAATGTATAGTTGCTAGAAGATGATTAATAGCTGGGATGTTGTACCTTGACCATAGATTTTATGTATTTGTTCATTTAGCTTGTCCATAAGAAAAATTGAAGATGAATAGACTGCTAGTTTTGATTGCTATAGGAACTTTTTTCCAATGGTTATTCAAGAGGCATTTGTATATGAAAAAGCCTTGTAAGGAATAGTGTATTTTGACAGATCTTGAAGGACTAGAAAGCCAAACGGTTTCTTCTAAAGCAAATTAAGCTGCTACTAAAAATTTTATTATGTTTATTATTATGTTTATTATTTTGATCTTTTTTTTCATTTTTTATTATTTTTCACTTGATATATAAATTTTGAAATACGTATATCATATATTGTATATGAACCAAATCGGTTGAATCGGTCAAACCAAAAATAAGTTATAAAACTGGTTTGATCATTGGTCTGATTTAAAAACATTGGTTGGGGTTTCTTGGTAGAGTTTGTGAAATCTTGTGGCGTTTGTCATTCTATCAATAATAATATCTCCATTTCTATGTTGGTGATTAGAGATGGCAAACGAGTTGGGTCATTTTTGGGTCAATACATTTTCGGATCAAGTTCTAGCCACTTGAGTTTCGGATGGGTTCGAATCACCCATAGGGTCGCGCATGCAGAAAGGATTTTAGGTTGGACTCGAGTATATTCTTAAAATGGATATTTCGGGTCAAGTCATTTGTTATTCACTTTTAAAATGTTCATTAGAATTTTTTTTATCATTTATACAATATTTTCTTATAATTTGTTAAGAGAAAATTAATAATTTTCTCTTAATTTTTTTTTGTGAGATAGATTTTATATAAAATGAAATTTGATTAAAATTTTTTTATTTAAATGCTTAATAAGTTAAATATAATTTATTTTATAAGCAAATAGCTATATATTATGACAATAATTGAATTAAGTCCATATAAAATTATATTCAAATCATATATCATAATTTAAATTAATTACAAATAAACATATAATGTTCAATGATAGATAGAAAATCATTCATGATAAAAAAAATTTTGTGTGTATTATGATAAAAATTTGTGTGATAAAATTAGATTTGTCTTAATATGTGATTTTATTATGACAAAAATCAAATTTATTATAATTATTATAAAAAAATAAGTAAAACTATGATAAAATTCTTTTACATATTAAATCACTTTAAAAAAATTGTTTTACATATTAAATCACTTTAAAAAATTATGGTAAAAATTTAGCTTAATTACTCAACAATTTAAACTTTTATGCAATTTTAAAATGTATCTAAAATTTTTAATTGAGTCAATTATACTGTAATTAATAAATTGATTTTAAGTATACCTCAAGTAAAAAATATAATTTAGTAAAGTGCATTTAGACTCAGTTGAGTCTTGCACTTTTTAAATTATTTTAATTAAATCTAGAATTAAATTTATGACTTAATTAATATACTACTTTATTTTTATTCAATTTAATCTTATTTTTACTTAATTAAATTTGTTATGTACTTCGGTATGATAAATTTTAATTTTATATTTTAATTTAAATTTTTAAATTTTAAATTTATAATTAATAAAATCTTTCAATCTTTCTTTAAAAAATTAATTATTATATTTTAAATAATAATTATTTAAAATATTTAAATAATAATTATTTAAAATATTTAAATAATAATTATTTAAAATATTTAAATAAAAATTTAAAAAATTATTTACATGAACTTAATTAAGATGATACTTTTATTTTATATTCAATTTAATCTCTTTTTTGCGTAAATAAATTTACTTTATACTTTTATATGAAAAATTTTAATTTTACATTTAAATCTATAAATTTCTAAATTTTAAATTTATAATTAATAAAATCTCTCAATATCTCATTTAAACAATTTTTCTCTCAATTTCTCAGAAATTTAATTTTTATATTTTAATTAATAAATTATTTAAATCATTTAAAATAAAAACTTTAAGAAATATTTAAAAAATCAATTACAAGAGCTTAATTAAGATG
Source organism: Omphalea diandra (assembly GCA_949677035.1). Lineage (NCBI taxonomy): Eukaryota > Viridiplantae > Streptophyta > Magnoliopsida > Malpighiales > Euphorbiaceae > Omphalea > Omphalea diandra. The sequence goes on from CATIWR010106143.1 coordinate 11,364, forward strand.
ATATTTTTCTTTTTATTAAATTTAATCTCATTTTAATTAATTAAATTTATTATATACTTTTACTTGATAATTTTATATTTAAATTTAAAAAATATAAAATTTTTGAAATTAAAATTTATAATTTATAAATCTTTCAATCTCTTATTTAAAAAAAATTTCTTTCAATCTCTCCTTAAAAAATTAATTGACATATTTTAAATAAGAAATTATTTAAACCATTTAAAATAAAAATTATTAAGGAATATTTAAAAAATTAATTACATGATATAGTCTGAACATTCTCAAAAAATTATTCTTAAAATAAAAATTTAGGATTTATTAATTTATTATTTAAATATATAAAAATAAAATTTATAATTTTGACACATGAAATTAATATAAAAATAAAATTTTGGTATTTTTGTGAACAAATATTTAAATTGAGTAAAAATAAAAATATTATCTTAGTAAAATTTAAATTTAATTTTGAATTTGATTGAACTAACTGAAAATGTATAAGTGTCAATTGAATCTAAATGTACACTTTATTAAATGTTGATTTCGACTTGGGATATAATTGAAACTAATTCATCAAATTAGGGTGTAATTAGTTCAATTAGAAACTTTAGATACAATTAAAAATTCATAAAAATATTTGAATTGTCTTAATCATTGAGCTACAAATTTTTAACACAAAATTTTTGTCATAATAAATGAGTGTAAAAGATAAATTATGAGATACACTTTTTTATCATAATATTTTCTCATAATATAGTGTATATCAAATTACATATAAATAGAAGTAATATTGTTATAATAATATTGGTCATTATATTAAATAATTTAAAAATTATGATAAAATTATTTTATCACAATAAATAATTTTTGTTATTACTAAATAATTGACCATAATAAATAATAAATTATAATTTAGGCACATAAAAAGCACAGTAAAATTAATAAATTTATTAAAATATAAAAATTTCATTATATTTTAAATAAAAAATATCAAAGTTAAATTTAAAAATTTGAATTTAAATTTAATTAAATAATCTAAATATTTTTTGAAATAATTTTTTTATTTTAATTATTCTACCTTTTATATAGTTATTAATTAAAATTTTTTATATTATCATCGAGTCATAGGTTAACCCATTCAAGTCATTTTTGAATTCACCCTTAGAGTTGATCTTACCTGACTCAACATAATCCAAAAATTTTCAAGTTATTTCGGATTCGGATCATTTTATACTTGCCCTGGATCATATTAGAGTTTGAATTATTCTTCATAATAGAGTTCAAATTATTCTTTTTTGAACGGGTTCAAGTTAAGTCATAAACTGTCACATCTAATTGTTTGTCATTCATCGTTCACCGTGAGTGGAAGCGTTTGCCATTGGCCATGAAATGAAGGCATAGCCTCAGAGAGGATAGCTTTGAAGTTTTGTTGAGCAAATTGCTATTTTGGTGGTCTTTTTTTTATTTTTAAGTGATATTTTTTATCTCTATCTCTTTCAATTTTGATAAAATGCGTTGGATAAAAGAATATTTTCATTTTCATTTTCAATCTTAACTTTTTTTTCTCTTTCAATTTTGATTTTGATTAGAATATTTTTTGTCAATCTTATAATTTAAATTAATTGGTAGTTGATGAAGAAGCATTATGGTGAATAACAAAAAATTTACAGTTATTTTAGAGGAAATTTTGATGTTTTATATCAAATTAATGAAAATTTTGATGGAGTGAATAATTAGTTAATGAAATGGAAAAAGTCAGGGATTATTTTAGTTATTTTTGAAAATAGAGGGACAAAATAGTATATGACTTCATTGTAAAAAAAAAAAAAAAGACATCATTTGGAACCATAACTTGGGTATCTATCAAATTAATTATGAGAAATAAACTCTGATATTTAAATATAATTACAAAATTACGCAAATGTTACTCTCAGATATGTAAAATTACAAAGTCACCTTCAATTCATTATTCATAATCCTATTCCAATTTTAGCTCACTTTTGCCCTTAACATCACCCTCAAATACAAAATCAAAATTACAAAACCACGCTCAATCCACTACTCATAATACTATTCTAATTTCAACTAAATTTTAATGTATTTGTAGAAATTACTCTTAATATTACCTTCAAATATAAAAGAAAAAATATAAAATGATCCTCAATTCACTATTCAGAATATTATTTCAATTTCAACTCACTTTTAATGTATTTATATAATTATTTATATAGATATAGATTGTGTTATTCCACAAGCCACATGAAAAATGTTGACCAGAGAGTTAATGAAACTGAAGCCAATGCATAAGTCCATAGCATAATCACAGAACATTCACTCTCTCCAACACGAAACAACTGTGTCATCGTACCTGCAGTGCACAATTAAAGCCAAAACGAAAAATAAATTCCTCAGGGAAGCTTGACAATCCACCAATAATAATTATCATATTACCTATGTTCGTTGCTGGAGGAAGTGCAAACTGAAGTAGAAGAACAAACTGATACAATGGATCTGATCGCACCAACCCCAACCGGACTGCAGATTTAACAATTACTATCCCGAAAATTGGCAACAGGATATATCGAACTACTATAATCCCAATGATAATGGAGAGCTGTATTTCTGAACCTTTCAAACCTGAAAAGCATTGATTATGTGTTTATATCATAACTATATTAATTTATGAAAATTAGCAAGTTAAATGAAACAGTTAGTGATCATCAACTTTAGGAAGGTTTGCCCCTACTATGAGGGTGATAGTTGAAATGGCAGCCTCTCTGCAGAGACACAACGAAAAGAAATACTAGGGAAACATGTTAAAGTAACAGAAACTCAAAGCAATATTTCGATTGATAAGGAATCTCCATATTATCAAGACAGATTTACTAACCCAAGCAAAGATGCAGAATCTTGAACCACATGAAGAGGAGCGTGGTCACCTATTAGAGCCTTTCGGATCTGAGGGATGATACCAACTATAAATCCAACCACCTAAAAAAGAGAGACCAAGTATTTTAATCTAGAAAATATGACATAAAATACAGAAAACACAGAAATTCTGGACAAAAATTTGTTGTTATGGCACCTTCATCTTCATATGATTACTACATTCTTTTCTCTTTTCTTGAATGTCCCAATAATAATACAAAAGCTAGTGGACAAACCATAGCCAACACATGAGATGCATGCAATCCGTCAGCTAGTAGTTTTATTTTTAAAAAAAAATATATATTTTACTTCTGCTAAATAAATGTTATATTATATAATAATATTTGTATAATAATAATATGCAATATATACTTTATATAATATATTTCTATAATAATATTATAATATTTGTAAATAAAAGAGAAATATACAAAAATTATGTGATTTGACTTTACATTTATAAGATTGGGAACTTCTTGCGACAAAGAGATGCCACCCATCAGGAAATTTGGGCCAAAGGATAGTTTCCGTCCAAAGTTGCTAACATGGTACAGTTATTTCTTTTTTTTTTTTTTTTTTTTGACATTAACATTGTGGACTATGGTGGTAAATGGCCTAAATTAGAATGCATGTTTTAAGTTCTATTTATTTCACGAAAAAGTAACTTATTTAAGGAAAATATTTTCTGAAAAAAGTAAAATATTTTTGAGCAATATATTTTTCTGGTGTATAAAATATATTATAAAAATATTAATTTTAATTGATAAGATTATAATAAAATTTGGACTATAAATATTATATTTTTATACTATTTATTATTTTCTATAAAAAATACATTGAAATTGAAAATTTTTATAAGTCCTTTTTATATCTGACAACCACCATCGACCGAAGATAACCGGTGATGGATATTAATAATAAATGATGATTAGTGATATAATAAATATATGTATCTATATGATTTTATTTTTCATTTGGATGAATTTGTCAAATTCTGAAAAATAACTTTTTGTTTTCAAAACGAAAAGTTATTTATCTAAAAAATGACTTAGTTTTCTCTTTAACCAAAAAAATATTTTCTCTTGACTAATTTTTTTGAATTCACCAAATAAAGGGAAAATGCAAAATCTCAAAAAAAAAAATTTTGTGAAATAAATGGTATCTTAATTCCAAAAAATTTTATAGTTCAATAAATATAAAATGGTAAAACTACATAATTTTTTATATTTCTCTAAATAAAAAAAAATATATAAATTAATGTATCAATAAAATATATAAAAATAACAAGGGTGCTGACACACATAATATTTCATTCACTTTTCATATTTATAGATTCAAATTATATATTAATATTGAAAAAAAAATGTCAAATAAGAGCTACATTAGTGTTCAAATTATATATATATATATATATATATATATATATATATATATATATATATATATA
>CATIWR010106151.1:0-31883 GCA_949677035.1 Omphalea diandra
ATTGAGACACAACAAATCCCTCTACAGACATATATATATATATATATATATATATATATATATATATATATATATATATATATATATATATATTATGGAAAAAATTTATTTATAATAACACTTAAGGTAAGTGCCTATAACAGTTTTAAAAATTCACTGTTACATTCTTTTTTCAAATAAAAATATATTCATAATTTCTTTTAATATATATTTTTTATCCTATTATATCCAATATAGATAATTTTTTCCAAATCTTATTAATAATAATCTTTCTAACTCAAGAAGCGTAAAACTTTTTTATTTTAACTTTCATTTTATCCTGTGTCTAGCAATCAAGCAAAACAATAAAGAATAGTATTTAATACCCTTTGCTTAACTCAGTGGATTATTTTTAAGAAGTTCTATAGCTAAATCTGAAGAAATTGCACTTGATATTTCAGTAGTCAAATTGAGAATGCTCCATAATATCAAAAATCAAAGGAGAGGAAGAAAAAGACAGCCACCAGGAACTGAGAAAAAGGCCTTTAATTGTCAAGGGGATATAGGACAATGAAGTACACATTTCTTATTAAGATTCAAAGGAAGGAAAGAAACTAAAAAGCTGGAACCAGCTATTGTTTTTTACTCAAAGTGATGTTAATTAGTGAGATTATGTGTTTACCTAATAAAATTATAGAGTTAGCTCTGATATCATAATTAGTTTCGAAATTTCAAATTTTCAACACAAAAACCCAGATACAGAGTTGGTTCTGCTATCATAATTAGTTTTGAAATTTGAAATTTTAAACAGAAAAATCCAAATGAAATATTTGTTATTTTTATATATTTCTAATATGGAATATTTTCTCTAGGATATTATTTTAAATAACAATCTGGTGCTATTGTTATTTCACCTTTGTAAGAATAACCCGCATTATTAAAATGATACTCATTTCGGTCTTTGACTACTAAATGGGATGATAATCTAATTTTTTTTTTTTTTTTAAATCTCACCTTTTTGCAAAAGTATAGTCCTAAACCCACACCCCACCCCCCCCGGGGGATACCCATTTAGATATTGCCACAAAAGACAACATTTATCCCCCCAAAGCAAATCTTTGAACTTATATTTATGTAAGAAAAGGTCTGAAAGTTCATGTAAAAGGACCCATTTTGAATAATCATTGCCCTTAAACAATCATCAAAAGGAAGAAGAAGCAAGCCTTATGAGGAGAAAAAAAAAAAGAACCTAGCATCTATAAAGCACTGTTTTTCTTGTTGACCGCCGCCAAAGAGTTTGTGTATAGGTAAGGTTTCCACGTTCTAGTTTGTCTGTTTTATTTTTTTCAATTAGAATAATTGAAATAAAGGGCTAAAAATGTGAACCCATTTGTGAAAGTGTGTGCTTCCTTTTTTTTTTTTAAAAAAAAAAGGCACACTTGAGATTAGGGTTGGCATTTATATGGGTTGTAAGCACTAGATCTTTGAGTTATCCTTGTATATGTGAAAACCTAGCCAACAACACCACCAAGAGAAGAGACTATGCTATATTACTGCGCGAATGTTTGCTATACACACGAACATTCACGTGAAATATCACACAATAAATCTCGCGCCCTCTTATGTCTGGTCTTGAACTAGAGAACCCACCGCCAATCATAGAGTTATAATTAAACATGACCCAACCACATATACAAACAAATCTTATAAGGGCAATGCCTTTTAGATTAAATTGATCTAGATCAAAATAATAAATATGATTTTATAGAATATTTTATGATTATTTTAGCCTTCACATAAAAGTGACAAATGAATTTTAATTGAAAAATAAAATATCATTATGGTCATTTTACAGTACATTAATTAACACAGTTTTCTCTACAAAGATTTTAATTTAGACCAATTTGATCCAATTTACAATTTTCATCTTATAAATAATAATTAACTTTTTATGTATTAATATCAATATTGAAACTGCTTTCCATATCTTTTTTTTTAATAGCCATTATTGCATGAGAAAAAAACAAACCAGTCACTACAAAATTCAAAGGTTCTTAATGCCAATATGTGGTTTAATTCAAAAGAGAATCTATAGTCAACAAGGTGTGTAGTACTTGTCAAACTTTGAGAGGTAGCAAAGTGTTTTTGCAGTATATAATAAGGAAATTACTTGCAAATTGCAATGGTTTAACGTAGCTATAGCTATATATGCATACCAATGCTACAAGTAGAGATTACAAATTTAAAGATAATGATGGAAATCAAATCATTGCCATCCTGTTAACTTAAATTTATTGGACTTTGAGGTTCAACCTATCGAAAAATTTAGAAAAAGAAAGTTTACGTGATTAAATTAGCAATGCTATATCAAATTGCATTAAAAACATTTAAAGCCGACGACAATATGGGTTGTGAAAACTGAAATTTCTAATTTTGTGTACTATGAGACAAATAAGTTGAAAATTTTTTATTCAATTCAAAATTTTATTAAATTATTTGAGAATAATTTGATTTGACTCAAATTTGATCAGAAATTATTTGATTTGACTGGAATTTAATCATATTCTTTGAATTAATTTAAATTATTCTAATATGTGGATTGATTTAATTTGAATTAGTTAAAATATTATTTTTATGTTAAAAAATCAAAATTAAAAGTGAATCAACCTAATTTGAAACTTGACAAATGATCTGAAATTCTTTATATATCTTATTTCAAGTTATAACTTGATCTGCAATCTATGACAATCTAACTTGATCTATAATTCAAAGTGACTCAACCTAAATCCACATGAAAAAATATAATCTAACATTAATTCAATTTAAATTTAATTCAACTTAAACTTATCCAACCTGACTCATGTGTTACGTCACCTCTAATTCTATCACTAAGCTATTAGCAAAATGATATTAGTTAATGTTAATTTAGTATAAAATCTTATATAAATAAAGAAAATATTCACGAAGTGTATGTATATAAAGCTATAAATAAACTTTAAGTTTTCGACTTGATATAACCCAAGAATTAGTCCAACTTTCTAAATGATTAGGAGAATTTGTTCCTTTCTTAATTTCTTAAATATGATTAAACCATCGCCATGAAATAATAATGAATTAAAAGACATTATTACCTCATTTTTTTTAAAAAAAAAATATTTAGTATCAAGGAAACTAATTAGAACTTAAGAAGCTAACGAAAAAATAGGCAATATATAAATAACTGTGTCAACTGCTTTCTAAATAATTTCTTTTGAAATTATTGTTAGTAGGTATCTACAAACTGGTCTCGTGAGGAGCTAGTCTTATTCAATCACTATCACATATCAATTTGGATTAATTTCAAATAAAACAAGTACATGCAATTTAAGAGCATTCAATTTAGGATTTTTATCAGTCACGGCTAGATTACTGTGTGCACTATAACTCATGACATTTTAGCAATTGTCATCATCATATATAGCGCTAGGACAAGAATACTAAACCATGCAACAATTTCAGGATTATATATATATGTGTGTGTATATGTTACGATTAGGCAAATGCTTAAGTCATCTTGACAACATAATCAACCAAATAAAACAAGTGTGCGATAAATTAACATAGCAATGTCAAAATCCAACGGTTGGTATTTAGAGATTATGATTGAAATGGATATTTAAGATATGAAATTTCTTTTTTGGTATATTAGAAATTCACAAATAATGGAAACTAACAGAAATTGATCTCTTACACTCTAAAATAGACATTTGACCACTAAACTACTATCTCAATCGCAAAATATGAGATTTCTAATTATTTATTTCGTAGGTTTTCAATTGTCAACAACAACAATTAACTGTTTTTTTCTTTAATCTAATTAAGTAGGTCGATGGATAACTCTCTCTACAAAATGATGAGTTCTAATTTGCTTATAATTGAAACCTAAGAGGATTGAAAGTACATGACTTATGACTTATGAGCACATTGAACTTTTTTTTATTTTTTATAAAATTGTTATATTGAATTTAATCAATTTTTTTATTTGGTTGTATTAAATTCTATATCTTTTTTTTTTTAATTTTATGTAACTGTGTAACAGTATTTAAAGTAACCAAATACAGTCTTAGATGTATACTATTACTACTAAGGTCGTGTTTAGTATTCTCTATTTACTATTATGCAATAACAAAAAGTAAATGAGATAGATACAAAAGTTCATATAGTCAAAATATAGAAAATAAACGAAATATGAAATTTAAATTTTAAAATTAAATATAATTTTAGGTGCAATATTATTATTTATCAGAACAATAGTGTCACCTAACAATGCTAATTTATTAAGAAATCTCGTGCATTGCATCCCTCCATATTATTGCCTTTTGCACGTACAGCCCAAGATTAGCTGCCGCGGAGATAGTGTCATTCTGGCAAGAAGATTCACCATCCACATGAAAAAAATTTGTACTAAAACAAGAGTCACATATCATTATCAATAAGAATCTATATAGCAGAAGCTTCTTTTTGGACTCATTGTCACATGAAGCAAGCATAGGATTAAATAGTTGGACATGACTACATGAAAATCAATAAGAAATATTTTATATAATATATACACATATAGTTAGGAATAATTAATATTATGCAAGATGAGATGATAATTGAAACCGAAGAAAACACACCCCACAAGAAATTAATGAGACCCTGACATTATACCTAAGGTGTGGATATTATTAAAATGAAACCCAATTCGAGATAGAGATTACTCATATTGAAACTTGTAGTATTGTATATGTAAGAGTTGTAGAACCCTAAGTAGTCCCTATGGCTCACCTCTATTACCCAACTCTTGCATTTAATGTTCCTCACATGATTCCACCCTTCTTTTCTTGTCTTCCAAAATAAAACAGCACTTCTTTCGTTGTATGTTGGTTTGGTCTCTTATTATCATTTATATTTATTATGCTTCTTCATTAAAATAATCTACTAATTTATTGGTGAAGAATTCTCCCTTCCCCCTCTATATCTTATGCAATTTCCACCCTATTGCAATGACAAGTTTCTCCTCTACCGAACATGCAACTTGAACAAGTGTGTGTATATATATCTCTTGTTCTTCATGGTATATAACAAATATAAATTTTCATCTCTATGGTAATTATTCATAATTAGTCACAATCACATAATTACACGGTGAAAGCAGTTTATTTTTATATTTGAGTAAGATATCTGCATACTCTTTCACATACGAGACTAATCTTGTTCCAGCTGGGCAACAATTATTTTTGAGGACAATAATATAGGTAATAAGTTTGCCCCCAAGTAAGGAAAAATAAGAATTGGTGTGCCCTAACAGTGCATAGAGGTAGGCATTAATTGTTTGGCTATGCAAGAATATATGAGTTTCAAAAGCCTAAGCGAAGCTCTCTAGGAAGATGAGAGTGAGACCAAGTTAATGTGAGGAAAAGAACCTTTGCTTGTTTCGATTCTAGGGAATTTTTAAAAGTTTGAGACCCAAATAAACTACAAGAAAAAAAAAAAAAAAAACAGACATCTTCACCACCACATTAAAAGATAGAAAAAAAAAAACATGAGACCTCCAATGCAAATTGCATTAAATGAGCTTCGTGCACGGTAATGAAGATTCATTTTCGAGAAGCATGGTTTTCTTTCCATCATATGATAATATTGTGCTGTTTGTATTTTAGTAGTACGTAGCACTCTAATTAATTAAGACTTTTCATTGTTTTACAATTTTTAGTGTTTGTAATCTCTATGCTATGTTCTGTTATGTGTCATTATAAGATTAGATTACCTTTTGGTTCTGTCATGAAATTTTGTTGTATTATTTCTATATTTATAGGTTGTATGGTAAAGTTTGATTTATCATTAACTTTTCCATTCTGATGATTGATTCTTTAAGGAAAAAAATTATTAATAATGTAAATATGATAGATAATTGTTTACTTATAATGTTTAAATAAATTCAAATTATTAATTCTCCTCTACAAGAAGTGATTATACATAAATTTTACACATTTGTTATAACTGTATCCACTAATTAAAATTAAAGAAAAATAATATATCTTGTAAACAGTATTATTGAGAATTTTATCTTATTCTCCTTGCATGTCTCTTTATTTATCTTCTTCTTTCAAAAAAATAAATTCGTCAAAAACTAATTTTTATTTAAATAATAAAAATACTTTTTATTTATAATTTTTACTGAAATATATAATTGCAATTAATGTATAAAGATCTAGATATAATCATTATTTTAAAAATTTAGATATAATTATAAATTCACAATAAATTTTGATGTCTTTAATCATTAAGCCATCATTTTTTATATAATCTAATATGAAAGCGCCTTATGTAATTCTTAAATGATGATTCTTTGACTCTCAAGTGTTCATATATGAAGAATTGCTTGATCTACCCTAAAAGGAGTGTTTGATTTTTTATTTTTTTTTTTAATATTGAGGAAGGGCTTCATACAGTTAAATGTTTGTAGTTAACACAAAAAGAATTCCAATTATAATATAAAGTACATAAAGTTTTTCAATGTAAAGATTAAATAATTGCAGTTTCAGATTCAGTTTGATTTCCAGTAACTATATAACTTAAGTTATTATTATTATTATCATCATTTTAATAAAAGAAAGAAGGAGGACTCAATGTGAATATATTGAGAGATGCATACCTATATTAGACTAACCCATGTGGTGGATGCACTTACACTTAGTTTCAAACACCATCAGATTTTATTATTCTAATACTAAATGGAATACATCTCTTTTCTTCATTTCATGTGTCTTTCTATTTCCAATTTGTAAAAAGCATGTATCCTTCACCCCCCCAAAAAAAAATCTCGAATAATACAATCAACTCCTTTTCCATGTTTACATAAGAAAATTCTTCATTTTGATTTATCAATAGATTTTTTTTGAACTTTTTCCTCAAATAACAAACCAAAAATATTTTGGCAAATTTTATCTTTGAATTTATAATTTTCGCCTCAAATTTCAAATTGAACAACTTTAATTATTCTGAAGTGTGGTGAATTTTGGATTACTAATTTAATTTAAGAGCTTTAAAATTGGGGAAGAAGGAAAAAAAGGGAGGAGAAGAGATAAAAAAAAAAAAAGAAAAGAACTTTCATTTATAAAAGTTTAATGATTCCAATGCGAAAAACGAAATATACTTATAGCATTAATTAACGATTTAATAGAGATTCACTTATGGTGGCAAAATGGTCGGATCCAACAAATTTGGGTTTAATCATTTTTGGATTAAGTCGATATCATATTATGTTTTTTTTTTGGATAAGCTCGAATCGAGCTATTTGAATTGTAGACAAATTCGGTCAAAATACAAAAAGAAATCCAAATCATTTTTAAATTAAAACAGCTTGCTAGTAATTTTAATTTTTTAAATAGAAAATACTATTTTTATTTTTAAATATTTTTAATAAATTTTAAATGAATCATTTGATTGAGTCGTAGATCAAATGAAAATCGAGTCAAATTTTTTATTCATTTCTAATTACATCACTTTTTCAAATGAGTTCGGATCACAAAATTCTTGAAGGATCAATAAATATAAAAAAGTTAATTACAAAATAATAAATATCAGGACTTAAGAACTTATACTTTCTATCTCAGGAAAAAAAAAATCAGAATCGGTAATTTGGACAAGGGAAATCTATATATATAAAGCCAAAACAAAAATGTAATGTGGCAAAATTTCTTTAATTTAATTTTGTATATGTTGATGTGGCAAAATTTGATTAAGTTTTGTCAATTATATTGATAAACTTTAATATGTAACTCTCAACTTTATCTCTTAATTTTAATTTTTTTAATGACAAATTATTTATATCAATTAAATTCCTATAACATATGTCCTATCATTTTTCTTTACCTTATTATATTCTCTTCAAACTTCTACAATTACCCAAAACTCAAAAACATATATTGATTCATATTATAATTATCTCTCTTCAATAACCTTAAATTATATATACCTCACAATAATAAATTATTATGTATAAAAATAAGATATAGCCATTGAAATATTAAATATGATATTCAAAATAATAAATAATGGGTCCAAATCATTGTGCCAAATATATTATTGGTATTAAACTTTTTACTTTATATCATTCAATATGTATAATAAATAATACTATTACTTAAAAATTATATAATTACACTTTCAAACCTTCAAAAATAAAAATTAATTTTAAACCAGTTGAAGCGTCGAATACCGATTAGCTATATATATATATATATAAAACTAAGATAAAATGTTGATGCGGTGAAATTTTTTTCAATTTCGCTATTTTTTATTGTTAAATATTTTGATATTTTCAATTTTTTGTATAATATTAAAATTGAAAAACCTACAATTTATATTAATTTTTTGTGAAATAAAAATAAGTCTATTTTTTCTAATAATAATAAAATATAAAAAAATATGTATAAAAGTATAAATATGTATATTTAAAATTAAAATGAAAATTTGATAAAAAAATTAAAAAAACAATAATATTTAAAAAGTAAAAAAATGAAAGTTTATTAAAAATAAAAAAATAAAATAGTAATTGTGAAAGAGATAATCTCTCTCATATACGTGTTTTGGACTTTTAAACTACGAAACATTATAGAGAGAAATATAATTTGATGTATTCCTCCTAGTTCAATATTAGCAAAAGAGAATGAACCAAACCCATTGGCAAATGAATGTCTTTGAAGGCCCAATCAACTTGAATATAATTAACCTGCCATATTGCAAAGGGTCCAAACAGGAGCCACAAAAAAGAATTCACTCAGTAGTGCTGAGTGTTCATAGATGAAACACAAGGGAATGCATCTTGGGTTTAACTAAAATATTGAAAGCATGATAGGTATGGACTATTTGCAAATAACGCTTTTAGGCTTTTGTTGATAGTTTTGGGCTTTGCCCCACAAAGCTCCATAACAATCATAACAATGGGCAAAAACTAGAACTTCATTTTACCAAGTAAGCCCCTATTTATTCGTTTTTTGTGGTTCTCTGGAAAAGACTCCAGGGTTGGGCTTGGCTTCTTTAACAAATGTTCAAGCATCACATGATTATATAAATTTAACTTGTAACTAATTAGTTTTTGTCTTCTACATTTCAGGTTGAACTTTGAACTTCTATGTTATCATTAGTAATCCAATTACATTCAAACTTTATAACAGTGAAAAAGTCTATTGGGAAACATGAAATTTTGTAGTTATTTCATATTTTACTTTCAATTGAAATGGAATATGGACTAGATTAGAGTAGTTTAAACCTTGCCATTTTAAAGATTAAATGAGATTTTTCATTTCCAATAAACAAATTACATGTTAAAGTGAATATGCCATATAGCCAATTTACTCTCTCTCTCTCTCTCTCTCTATATATATATATATATATATATATAGTAAATTGGCTATATGGCATATTCAGTTTCCAAAAAAAACACAAGTGTATGTGTGTTCACTTTCTAAAAAAACACAAGTGTATATGTGTCTATCTATTTCTCTCTCTCTCTCATATATATATATATATACACACTTGTTTTTTTAGCACATGGAATGCATTAATTAAACTCATAAAATAAAAAAATATTTAAATTATAATTTTGTAAAATAATATTTGAATTATAATTTTTAATGAATAATTATAACAAAGTAATCTAAAAAGTAAATTAAAGGATAATTTTTTCTTCAACTGTTGATTCTTTAATAAAAGTTAAATGACTCATATCTTATTTTATTATTATAGTATGTGAATCTCTCTGAGAATTGTTTTTATTTTTTCTTTATCTTTTTTAATTTACCTATTCTTTATTCACGTCTAGTGAATTTTTTATTTTTATTAATTATATACTATTGTTCCTTTTTTTTTTTTTTGGAAAAATCAACAATTTTAAACTAAAAAAACATTACATTCAGGCTTTACGAAAGAAACAATTGGAGGAGGAATATAAATATGATTAAGTGCCATAAAAATAAAATAAATACTGTATAATTCATATAGTTTAAGGAAAGGAATTATAAAATGCAAGTTTTCTTATTTTCTTAGCCAAAAATATTATCTTTCTTTTTAATCAAAGAAAATTACTGATGAATGGGATTTTTTCTTAATTTTTTTTGTACGCCACAAAAATATAAGCTTAAGAAATTTTGTAGGATTAGCTAATGTGCATTAAATATTAGTTTTACTATACTATATTTTAATTAAATAAATTATTTTATGCATTTAAGGATTTTATGAGGCGTAGGAATTTTAAAAATATTTCATTAATGTCATCCATATATTAGTTTTATTATTTATTTAATTAAATTAATAAAATTTCAAATTTCAAAATCAACAAAAAAATTTGAAATCTAGTCCAATAAAAGATGATATGTATGCATATTTATAATCTAATCTTATTAGATTTAGAAATTTCTAAAAATTAGATAATGAGAGTTATATATTAATTTTAGTATATTAAAAGTAAATAAATCTCTATCAAGCATTTAAGGATCCTATTAAGTTTAGGATTAGGATCTTATTAGAATTTCAAGCTCAACTTAAATAATTATTTAGTAAATTAATAATAAATTAGTATTTTTATATGAAGAATATATATATATATATATAATTAACAAAGGTGCCTTTAGCCCTATACATATTAACTAATTCTCCTTCTTAAAAAAATGAACAGCTAAGACTCTAATACCAATTTAGCACATGCACAAAATATAGTTATGACTAGTGCCAATTGCAACATATAACTCCAAGTCGTTCAATAAAGCACATGTCCTCTTAGTATTCCATACATGGAAAATTGGCAACATAAGGTGAATCAAAGGTACCCTCAGCTCTATACATATCAACTAATTCTCCTTCTTAAAAAATGAACAAACCAAGGCAATGATACTAATTTAGCTCATGCATAAAATATAGTTATGACTAGTGCCAATTACGACGGACAACTCCAAGTCCTTCAATAAAGCACTTGTCCTCTTAGTTTTTCATACATGGAAAATTGGCAACAAAAGGTGAATCTAAGGATCAAAGAAGAGATTAGAGACATATGTAGAACTTTAGGCACGATATGTTTAGAAAGTCATGGTTTGTTTGATAGTAGATAGTATCTATGGGAAATGTTTTATGCCTTCACAATACAGACTAACGCTCTTTATATAAAGGGATCTAAGACACAATACTAGTTAAAGAGATAAGATCAAATCTTATCTAACAAGTGAAAAGCAAACATTAAGCAGACAAAGTAAAGTAAAGAAGCACTCATGAAAGTAAAGCAGTCACATGTTTTACTTTTACACACACATTTTAACAAACTTATTTTACACATGTGATATCCAGTTGGCTTTACTTGATTATTGGCTCATGTGATGAAGACATATTCATATATCAGTACTCCAAATCATAACTATTAATGGACTCTTTTTTCTTCGGGTCCTCATGCTTTATGTAGTAGTCATATGAGTCCTACGACTTTGGATATGGAATATATTTTCTTTCAGTCAAATCACTTTGGAGGCATTGTGGCATAGATATCTTAAGTCATTTTCTTTTATTTGCCATAAGCTCCTTGTGATATCCATATTGTAAGAAATCTCATGGGGTATCTTTAGATAAACATGACCATATTTCTCTGGGGACTACTTTATTTTGTCTACACATGTATCTTTGAAATTCACAGAATTATTCATGGTTGTCTAAAGTATCACAGAGTGAAAAACTGATTTTCAACATAAAGGTGAAAACATGTCATTAGTTTAGTTCCTAATCCAGAGGCTCTTACCAAATAAAAGCGATGAAGAGTAAAGATAGCCCTTTTATGAAGAGCTGTTTGAGGCTCACAATACTTGAAATTCGAATGGCAAAAGGAAATCCACTGATCTAGAGACTAAAATCGTTCAAAGAAAGTTACCAAATGTTGGTTCTTTCTTGTTTTTCTTTTTACCTTAATTAAGTAAAACAAGAAATGATAAGGACAAATTTCAACTACTATGGTATACAAGTGACAGAAATACCATATAAATGCAAGAAACTCTTTTGGTCAGGATCATGATCCATCATTCTCTGTTGAAAAGTCTAAAAAGGAATAGATTTTTAGAAAAGTATGATCAAGGTGAAAGCCAAGGATGTTTAGGCAAATAGGGCCAAACATCTTGATGAGCAAGGACTGGTAAATAAGGACTTGTTTTTTAGCAAGTTGTGAAAGCTAAGTATAACTTGTGGGAAACTGAACTTTTGGGGGTTCTCTATAGTTGAGATATGTCTGAGGAGGATGTTGATGAAGCCATAAAGAGTAAAGAAATGGTTTGCTCTTCATGGATGAGAGAAATTATTTGAGGTCTTGATAAAAAATTAGGGATTAGGTTCTTGTCCCTTTTTATATGTCCAGCCTCAAAGGTGTATTTACTAAACCAATCTTTCCAACGAAGTAACTGAGAATGCGACAAATTATTTTCCTTGAATTCGAGCATCTTGGGAAAAAAGAACAGTCCATGAGAATTGTGAAATGATGTACAATTAGATGAAATTCAAATTTCTTTATTCCATTTTTTACTACCAATATTTCTTTGAAATTTGAGTGGTAATGGAGCTCCGAATCTTTGAACTTTCTACTAGCATAAGTACATATTCTCCTTTGTTTGTCTTTTTCTTCTAAGAGAATCACACCCCAATAATGGCCACTTGTGTCTGTCTGTAGTATTATTTTTTTTATGGAGGGAATCTGAAGAGGTGACAAATTTTGCATCTCTGCTTTAACCTTGGCAACTGTTGTTTGAGCATTTGTTTGTAAGAGATTCTTTTTAAGCATTTGCTTTAGTGGATTTTCCTTTCTTGTGAATTGTGTGACAAAATCTCTTAAATAATTAGCAATTTCAAAAAAAATTATGGGAAAAAATCTCTTAAATAATTAGCAATTTCAAAAAAATTGTTGTACTTGCTTATGATTGAGATCTGTGTCAAGAAACTTTAATAATTCAGCTTTAATATTTGGTCTTGGTTTGTATTATCCATCTTGAAAAAGCGTTCCAAGGAATTTTATCTCTTCTCTGGCCACATGTATTTTTTATGGCTACTAACATTAATCCATAATTTTTGGTTAGCTCAACAAATTGTGAAAGGACTTACACATAAGATTCTTGATCTATTGAAAAAAGCAAAATGTCATCAGTGTAGATCAACGTACTGTGTAGAATTGGATCATAGATCATAATCATCGCCTTCTGGAATAGTGATGGGACAACTTTAAGTCTAAAGGGCATGACTATCCACTAGTAATACCTATTAGAAATGCAATTATTTTTAGATGATCCTATGTTTGAATGCCAAGTTCCAAAAATCCTGCCTTTAGCTCAAACTTTGAGAAAAATTTAGCTTGTGACAAGTGAATAAATAAAGATAAAATCTTTGGAAGAGGAAACTTGTCATCTTTTAAAAAAATGATTCAAAGGCTGGTAATCAATTACTAATATTTTATTCTCACAAACTTTTTATAATCTTTTGTTCACATAAAAGGCTTGACAACCCCAATCTAACTTGGTTGGTTTAATGATTCCTTGAGAACATTCCTCACAAGCCAAGGCTAAATCTTTTGGGCTCGTTCCTAGATGAGTTGCTTTGGTTCGGTTTATGCCTTCATTTTGTTTGAAAGGTAAAGAAATAAAAAAGTTTAGGTTGGTCCATAATGGGCTTGGATGTTTGGCTAGGAATTTTGTATGACTATTGGCATAACAATGGGTTTAGATATCTTGCTAAATTGTGGTGAAGGCTAAAGGTACTTAGGCTGAAAGTGTTTGGGCCATAAATAGGGAATTTGCTAAAGTGTAAGGTTGGAAATAGTTTTTAAACTTAAACCCTTTTGGAAGAAACTTTGAGTTTTGAGAGTTTCCAAAAGAGATCAAATCCAATAACTAAATTCTTATTTGGTAAGTATGAATTTAAAAGTTTAGTATGAATCTAACATCTAGGAAAGAATTGAATTGTAATGGGCCTTGCTATGATCAAACTAGTGTGAAAGATTTCACCATTTGCAACTTTAAAGTACTTTTTATACAGCTTCCAGTACCTTACAGGAAGAACCTTTAGATTTAATATGTACAAATGAGCTCATGTATCCATGAATGCAATTATTTTGATGGGCTTAACATATTTTTCTAGGAGAATGTGGACATACACCAAGGGAATTAATGACCTTCTTCAATGTCCATTTGCTATGGCAACTCTACAAAATAATAAGAAAGAGGAGTTATGGAGTTGATAGAATGGAAATGACCTGTGTATCCTTTTCTTGTTTCATCTTTCGAAGAAAAGAAATCTTATATATCATGTATGACAAATACTTTCTTTGGTGAAGCATCATCTTCTATTAAGAAAAGGAATTCAATGTCCGTATCATCTATGTCAACTGCTATGGAGATTTGAATATGTTGAATCATCTTTGTTGTCTGTTTTGGCTTGTTTAGACAATTTTATGCATAATGACCTTTCTTTCCATAAAAATAATATGCATCAAACTTTTTTCTTCCCCTGCACTTCTTCCTTTTAAAGAAGCACCATTTTTCTTTGAAGATTTTTTGGATTCTTTCATCTTAAAATAATGTTTCTTCTTATTGAAAGGACAATAGCAGTTTTAGAGCCACCACTGCATTTTATAAGTAAGTTTGGCCTTTTGCAAGATGTCGTCAGAGCATGATCATTCTGCCTATCTAACATCTAAGAAATAACTTTCTTGTGTTCGCAAAATATTTCCAAGGCCTATAACATCAATTAATACATTTCTTCAAAAGATAAACTACTCATCATTTTATCTTTTTGTTGGGTTAAGGTTTGCATTGATGATGTTAAGGAATCTAGAAGAGAGGTAACAAAGGTCTGCTTTAAATATGGATTTGACCATTTGCTCAACTAATATATATATATATATATATTAGTTGAGCAAATGGTCAAATCCATATTTAAAGCAGATCTTAAATTTTTTAGAACTAACATAACTGAAATGATATAATATGTTATAGAAAAGTGACATTTAAAATACTTTGAAATAAATAAAAACATATGAATTCCCATAAATATTTTTGCAAACATATTGTCACTACAAAAATGCAAACATGTAAAGTTGATCATCATAATCATCATTATTTTGTAATGAGTAATGTATGAAAACTACAAAAGCTATTGCCATCAATTATAATCTAATTAAATGCCAACTTTGATGTTACTTTATGTCACCTTTAGCCTTATCAACAATGTGAAAGATGAGTCAGGTTTTGATAAAAAAAAAAAAAAAAGAAAGATGAGTCAAATATTCCTAAAGATGAACTTTTTCGCTTCTTAGAATATGAAGTTATTTTACTAGGTCCATTATAACCATTGGTGTTTTTACATTGATAGAAATTAAACTGTGCTAATTTCTTATTCAATTAAAAAATTTAATATGAAAATAATTTGATTCAACTTAAAATTAAAATAGATTTCAAATGATTTTATTTGAGGTAGATTTGATTTAAAATCAATTTGATAGATTTGATTTAAAATCAATCTAACTTAGAGATCGAATTTATCCATTGATTCAAATTGAATTGAACTTGATCTGATTTTCAGATCGACTTAATTAATTCAACTTAAATTATTTAAAAATTAAAATAATATTTTTTATTTTAAAATTTTGAAATTAAGAGTGACTCAAATCAAAATTGATTTTTACACAGTAACTTGATGATTTGATTCTGGTTCGAAACTAATTCGATTAGAACTTGTCTGATTCAATCCATTTATCACATTTAATAGAATATTGAAAATTATTCATGATTGTTTTGAGCTTGACTCGTTAAAAACTTTATTTGAACTCGGTGATCACTTAAATAAATCAAATTCGAATATAAATTTAGGTTCAATAAATTTTTATCAACACTCTCCAAACACCTCTAAAGATGTAGACAATTTGAAATGAAATTTTCATATAATTATTTTGTATAAAAATATTATTGAAAGTAATATTTATTTGATATTTATAAAAATAATGACAAATAATGTAATTTTTAACAAATTAACTAAATTCATAAATAATTTTAAACTCAATAAAAAATTAATAAAAATCAAATTTAAGCAATAAATTTAAATTTATTTTAAATTTAAATTTAAAAAATAAATAAATCAAATTTCTAAAGTTATAATGCTCAAAACTCAACTCGATCTTATGAGACTTTAAACTCATATTTCCCTTCACCATCTACTACGACAATGTCCATTTTCTTGCCCTCAAACCCCGTAATTCTACTCCATCACTAACATCTTATAACAAATTGATACTTAATTCAACCATTTTGGTTGAGTCAATAAACTAGTTGTTTTCTATCAACATAGATTATTTAATACAGTAATTAAAAGTTTAAATTTATTATCTTTCATCACATTCATTCAAAGAATTATGTAAAATTAAAAAATAACATTTTTTTAGAGTTAGGAAAAAATTTTCTTTTTGCAAGATCTTAATATTTATAGTTAGGAGTAGACTCCAAAGTTTAAATATCATAAATGTAATCCCTCTTTTCAATACAAAAAAAAAAAAAAAATAGTATTCTAATATATATGAATATCACTAATGTAATTCCCTCCCAATAATCACAAAAATATTTAAAAAATACAGTATTCTATATATATATAGTCAAATAAAGTCAAATATTTAACTTTTACATACTTATTTTCGAGATCTCAATTGAAAACTTTTTAATGACAAATTTTAATTCATAAAGCCCAGCACGAGTAAATCTCTTAATCCATTAATAATAATTATTTTTTTCCAAAAAATTAAGTCTACCCAATCATTTAAAATTATGAATTGAATAAAATGAATTTGATTAAATTTATACTAATTTTAAAATATATGTTTTAATCTTAAATTATAAATGAAAAAATATCTAAAAATACCATTCTTAAACTTTAAATTATTTTAGTTAAATTTTATTCAAATCAAATCGATTAAATAAATTGAACTTACGAATAGTTAGCAATTAAATGATCATTTGGTTTTAAAGTATTTCTCGTTACCAACATTAACTCAAAGAAATAAACATCTTATAAAAAGGAAAATAATAAAAAAAAAACTTTTCAAATATGTATCACAAAATTTTGCTCACCCAAAAAATGAAAATCAACAAAAAGGCCAAACTTAGATATTCCTCTAAAAAGTAAAAACAAACAAAAAGGATAATAAAAGCCCAATTTTTTCGAGACAAAAAAAAAAAAGTAAAAAATCAGAGATGGCCAGATTCTTCTGTTACCCCCTCATGATCTCCAGAAAACGCTCTTTAGATACACCACGAGCCCGCCACGCTCCCCACAACAACTCTCAATCCTCATCCTCCACGTGTCCATACAATCCGATGGTCCACATTTCTCCTCCATCCATCTTCTACATCTTCATCATCATCATCTCCAATAACGTCACCTCACACACACACTAAGCACACCGCCATTTCTCTTCCAGTTCTTCCTCTCCTCTCTTTCAAGAAACCAAAGGAAAAAAGATCCCTTGTTTCCATTTCACTCTCCTTCCCCTAGAACCTTACGACCATGTTACTTAAGTCTGCTCCAGCTTTCTCTTCGTTGAACACTCATGGGGCCAATTCTAACCCTTTGTTTCCTTCGATTGTACGAGGAAAGTCTGGACCTGGGTTCGTGGTGTGTGCATCCAAAGGTGCAAACAACAAGCCATTAACCGGTGTCATTTTTGAGCCGTTTGAAGAGGTGAAAAAGGAGCTCAATTTGGTTCCTACTGTTCCTCAAGTTTCCCTTGCTAGACAGAAGTACAGTGATGAGTGTGAAGCTGCAATTAATGAGCAGATCAAGTGAGTGTTTGCTCTTTCTTTTCTTTTTCTTTTTCTTGTGGGAATTTTGGTTCTTGTCGATTTTGTTCGCAAAAGAAGAAAATATCATGTTTTTACAATGTTTGCTGATTAGATTCAGTTTTTCTTTGTGTTCTTGGTTGTTTTCCATTCTTGAAGTTTTAGACTTCTTTTTTTTGGGTTTTTTTTTTCTCTTTGGATCCCATATTTGAATAAATCAATGGGTACTGTATAATGTCTTTAGTGGAGTTCTAATGTATACAACTATGCATCTGTATTCTGTTTGTTTGTGGTATTAAATATATGATACTGTAGTATGTTTGCGTTGTGGAAACCGTTTGTTGATATCCTTTTATTCTGCTTTCTGATATTTTGTTGGTTTTGGAATGGCAGTGTGGAGTACAATGTGTCGTACGTGTACCATGCCATTTTTGCTTATTTTGACAGAGATAATGTTGCTCTCAAGGGCCTTGCCAAGTGATTTTCTCTCTTGAGTTTCTATTTTTATGGGTAGGCTTTCGATTTTGTTGAAACTCACTTGTGGGTTTATCAAAACAGGTTTTTCAAGGAATCGAGTCTTGAAGAAAGGGAGCATGCTGAGAAATTGATGGAATACCAGGTGCTTTGAAATCTGACATCTATAATTTGATACAGCTGTTGTGTTGTCTTTTGCAACTTAGTTTCTAAAAGTAGCTTATAAGGTTTTGTATTATAATTGAATTCTTAATGGTGGTTTAATCTTTCAGAACAAACGTGGGGGAAAAGTAAAGCTGCAGTCTATACTGATGCCCCTGTCAGAGTTTGATCATGCAGAAAAGGGAGATGCATCATATGGTGAGTTTTTGATGGGCATTTTCTACATCTTATCAATATGAATATATACCAAATGAAATTTGATTAAATAGTAGCCATGATGTTATGCTTTTTAAAAAAAAAAAAAAAATATCATATCACTTCTTATGGTTAACGATTTGAGGTAGATGGATATTGTAGGACTTAGGTAGATTTGTATGTGATCCTGTTAGTGCACTTTTTGTGTTACACATGACTTTTTATGATTGCAAAGGTTTCAAATCAATGCAAATATCTCTCAAGTGTTGATGGAAAACTACTCTCTCTCTCTGTTTCTCTTCGTTTCTGATTCGTTGTTACATTCTAATTCTGTCAACAAATTGGTGGATAGCAGTCTTTCGTTCTTGTCTCATTGAATGATGTTATGAGTGCTTTTTAATCTATTTGAGCTAACTTTATCTATTTTCTTGGTTCAGCAATGGAACTTGCTTTGTCACTGGAAAAACTAACAAATGAAAAGCTCCTGAACTTAATCAGTGTAAGACATTTCTACTATTTAATCTTGCTCCTTAATTTTAACCTTGAAGTGAATTTACTCATGCATGATAAATTTGACTCCTAACAATGCAATGACATGGGGTCAATCCTACAAGCTGCCTCAATGTTCACTGAAGCTAATGTTTTAAAAGATTTTTGAGTTATGTATATATGATTTTGATTGTAACTTTGACCAACAGGTGGCTGAGCGGAAGCATGATGTGCAGTTGTTAGATTTCATTGAAAGTGAGTTCTTAGCAGAACAGGTATAATTTTCATTAGTTCACCTACTTTGTTAGTTCATTGGGGATGTTCCCCACAACTGCAAGTTAGATACTACTGATATTTTGGTTGAATTTTTTATTCCAGTCTTCTGATTGTTTCTCTTGCACAGGTTGAAGCCATAAAAAAAATATCTGAATATGTTGCTCAGCTGAGACGAGTGGGCAAAGGACATGGTATGCATCCAAAATCTTGTTTCTTAGGCTTTGATAACCATTCTCTTAAACAAACATGAATTTTTTCTTGACAAATGCTCATCCTTTATATGCATGAATTTCTGCTTATATTGTTCTGTTCTCTAAACATGTTTTGCTGGATCACCAGGCGTATGGCACTTTGACCAGATGCTTCTCCACGAGGAAGAGGCAATTGTTGCATTATGATGAGGATACCTTGTTTGCTGCTTAAGTACCTGTTTGAGGGTTGTTCTATGCTATCTTTTTGGGTTAGTAATTCTATGTTCAGAGATTTTTGGTGTGTGATTAGTTCAGACATTAGATGATGTTGATAGATGGCAACAACTAAAAATGAGTTTTGTTCTCTCAGTTGAAACTTAAAAATGGTACATCTTGTTTAAAATGAGTTGAAATATATGATCATTTGCTCAAAAATCCTTATTGTTCCTGTTATGCATCCCAAAATATTTTTTTCCTTTGCCATTATTACTTGATTTGGTAATGTGTTCATGTAACACTATTGAATAATTAGTTAGTTTCACTGGTCGGTCTGGTTCCCATCCCTGGACCATGATGTGGTATACAACACTCTGGAAGTGCTAGAATCCAAAATATTCCTATTACCAGTTTACATGTGTCTCTTCCATTGAGCACTTTAAGAGAAACGTCTGGTCCCCGCCATATCGGCATATGCTGAGGATGCTGTTTTTCCCATATTTTGGCCAAAGAGAATTTGCATCTTCCTGTTGGTCTCCCTATAGTTACCAAGATCAGACTATTGTAGCTTAAGAATGCAGTTGCATGATTATGATCTTTCTTTAGTGGTAAGAATTTAGCTATTCCTTCTATCAGAAGATTTCAGCGACTGGCTGCAACCAGCAAGCAAATTAATTAAGCTAACTTAGAGCTTGATATGAAATACAATTCCCATAGCAGATGAGCAGTTGAGATGGCATGGTTGTATGGTTTGTCCCCGCTTTTTTTTTTTTTTTTTTTCTTTTATCTTGCGGAGCTAGTTGCATGATTTGGTCACTGTGCGCCTTATCCCTTAGTTAAAATCTGTAGTCTTATCCTCTTCTGAGGTTGAAAATTGTAGTGTCTCTGGCTTGCAGCCGGAATTTTGAGGTTATAGACAAAATTAGGGCTGTCAGTGGACAGAGATTTCCCATTTTCTGCAAGAATTCATTCCAAATAGAAAGTGAAATCTTTAATTTTTCCCCCAGGAATGGAGATGGGAAAAACCGACGCCTGTTAGCAGGCACAAGGAATGAGTATGATGCATGTGGTTTTCCATGAGTCATGATTGATTCTCATCTCATGCCATTCTGGAAATCTTGGTGATGTGAAGTTTTCAGCCTGTATCTTAGTGCATTTATTTTCAAGGTTTGTTAGTCTGCATGAGGTGTGGTCATGAAAAAAAACAAATGTGACCCATCAACTTGGGCTGGGCTGTGCTGTGCCCACTTAGGAAGGGGAAGCGGTCTTTGAGGAACAGCAAGTAGTGAGTGGTGAATACGAGAGGTGTCCATTCCTAGTCTGGATTTCTCTTTCAGAGGACGGATGACATTGACATGGTTTATTAGACCTTCAAATTGTTTCAGGCCACAGATACAAAAAGGTCTTTTTTTTTTTTTTACTTTAATTGGTTATTGGAATTGTTAGAATTGAAACGTGTATTAAAGTGGTGCATATGAGAGGTTTCCAGCTGGCCGATTGAGCTTTCAATGGCTGTCCGCAAACTTTAATTTATAATTGGTAGGAAAATAATTTTAATTTATATGTAAATAATTTTGAAAATAGACTAAACTTAAAAATTAATCAATTAATTTCAATAAAAATTGTACATATACAAAACATTTTTCCTATATTGTTTAGTATCTATAAATTAATGCTAATTATTCAATTCCCAATATATGACATATTTGATTTAATAAAAAATAACACTTTTCATAATTACTTATTATTAATATATATCAAAAAATTAAAAATTTTTTTAAAAAAGAATATTGATCAGTGAGAATACATGTGCCAAATAAAATGAGTGTGTATTCTTTTTTCTTAGAATATTATTTAATATTCGTATATCGTGCTTCACATGAATTTTAATTTATTTATTAATTTTGTATGATTTAATTATTTTTTAAAATATTGTATATCATTGAATATATAATTTTTTAACAAAATTATATTAAAATCATAATTAGTAAAATAAACAACATATTGGAAATAGATGAATATTTAAAATAGGCAACTTGCGAGCTATTCATTTAAAAGTATTATTTTAATATTTAATGCAACACTCTTTTTTATTTTTATTATTATATTTTAAATTTAAAATTTTAATACATAAACATCCATAAAAAGTCTTATAAATTATGTTAATCAATAACATATAGATATCATTATTGATAAAAAATTATTTAGACATTAAGATTTTTGTTTAGTGTAAAGTTACTTTTATAAAAATAACTTCTAAAGAAATGATATTTGCTAAAAAGTTATCCTTTGAGAAGTTGAACTTTACACTATTTGATTTGCTTTTTTTTTTTTTTTTGAGAAGTGTATCACAATCATATTTAATTTGCTCACTAACTTAAAAAAAAAAAAAGATAAAATATCATTTTATTCTCAACATATTAACATAAATAGTTTTATTTGATTAAACAAATTTATATAAAGAGATAATAGCAAAATAATTCTGAAAATTGTCCAGTTAATGTTTGCAAATAAATAAAATAGTAAAAATAAAGAATTATAATTACTAATTACTCCAATTTGCTTCATTTGATTCCCGTAAAGTACCCATTCTCTTGTTTCCCCTCATCTTCCCTTTGAGAACTTCAGAAGAGTGATCTAACTGCCTCCACTTTGCTTCTCTTGATTTGCATGAAAAATCTACTCTTTTGTTCTCCCTCATCTTCGCTTCTTTATTTATTCATCATCTTCACTTTCCTACCTTGTTCTAATCACAATGTAGTATAGTTGGAATGCCAGTCGGAGTCAAATTAACCAAAAAATAAATTTCACTATCATTTCTCTTCAATTTCTTCTTTTCCTATATGTGTAAAAGGTGTGAAACAATAAGACATTAACCCTTTCCTTTTTCAGCCCTTTGAAGTGGTGAAAAAAAGTTTCCCTTCTAGTGAGTGTATTGCAATTAATGAGCAAAATCAAGTAAGCGACTTTTTTTTCTTTTTTTATTTTTCCCCCTCCTCGCAAGAAATTTGGTTCTTTTGTTTGCTTAAAGACGGAGAGATGGTGTCTTTACTGTAATCACTAATTAGATTCAGTGTTTCTTTGCCTTATTTAAGAGTTTTCCATGCATGATTATTAAAGTTTTAAACTTTTTTTGGTTGATTTTTCTGGGTCTGTGTTCCTTTTTCTTGAGATTGCATATTCTGAATAAATAGTGTCTTTAGTAGAACTCTATGCATTTGTGAATTTAAGGCAAGATGGATATTCTATGACTCTAACGTAGATTTCCATGCATTGAGATACAATTTATGCATAATTTCATAAGTTTTCTAGCTTATAAATGTGTATTTGTTGTCACATGATTCCTTATGATGTCAAATGTTTTAAATCAGTGCATATTATATTTGGACTAATTGCTTTCAAGTGGTGATGAAATCTAGAAAAACTAATGGGAGTTTTCAAACAGTTGGCTCGATTCAAAAACAAATCAAAATGATAAAAATTTAAAATTAAAATTTTAAAAAATTCAACTAAATCAAATTGAACTCTAAAAATAAATTGAATCGAGTTCAATTTGATTTTCTACTTTTTTAAAATTTTTTAAATTAAATTATAATTATTTATATTTTTAAAGCATTTATTTTAGAAATATACTATATTTAACATAAAAACTAATAAAAATAATTTGTTTCTGCTAAAATTAATTAAAAACATAAAACACCCTTTAACTATTATATTTTATAATATATTTGAATATTTGATAATAAATATTGTAATTTTATATTTTAATTTGGTTCAACTGAAATTTTTTACTGAAAATTAAACTGAACCAAAACTATTTCCATTTTAAAAAATTATACCAAATCAAATCAAATTAGAAAAAAAAAAAAACCAAATTGAATCAATTTGTTTTGGTTTTTCATTCTTTTGAATTACTATTCTAATTCTTGTTATATGTTACACTAACTTTATTTATTCTCTTTGTTTAGTAACGAAACTTACTCTATATTTCGAAAAAAATTAATGAATGAAAAGTTCCTAAAGTTACACAATGTGAGACATTTCTATCATTAATTTAACCTTGTTTCTTAATTTCAACTTTGAAATAAATCTACTTTTAACATTGGTGTTGTTTCAATGGTATTTGTAGAATCAAGACTTAAAATAAGATTTTGCATACCAAGAACCAATTCTTGAAATCAAGTTAAATCGCAATTGTTTAACAAAACAACAATTAAAACAAGACTGTGCATATACGGTACTTGCACTCACATGCTCACACTCACAACCAAATTGCCATGGACATCATTTTCCCTTATATTATCTTCCTTACTTACACTCACTTGTTTGTACTACACTCTATTTTACTACTTTCTATCAAGACGGTTACTAATTTATCCATATTTCTTTTGACTAGTTACTCTCTATCAAAGCAACATCATTTAAAGGCAAGATCATTAAGAAAATATTAGAGAATTTTGAATCTCAGAGATTCAAAGAAGAGATAGATGTTGCCTTATATCTTTATAATCTACAATGGATTGTTATAGACTCTAAAGATGTAGGGCAACATTTTCTAATATTTTCTTAATGATTTTGCCTTTAGTTTTTCTCATATTGAGGTGGGGACACTTTTCAATCAGATTGAACAAAAAGTTAAATGTGAAGGAGTGATACTACACTATTTAAAGTGATGGGAAAACAGTTATTCTTATGGTGTCTATTATTGCCACAACTTTGATGGCGCAAAAGTTTTTACGGTTTCAATCGTTAGCTCAAATGACAACAATTCGATGTTCTACTAGGAATCATCTTGGACTTTAAAGATGTAGGGCAAATCTATTTCTAATGTTTTCTTAATTCTCATACTGAGATGGAAACACTTCTCAATCAAATTGAACAAAAAGTTAAATGTCAAGGAGGTGATACTTTACTATTTAAAGCGATGGGAAGAAGTTGTTCCTATAGTGTCTATGATTGTCATAACTTAGATGACACAAAAGTTTTTATGGTTTCATTTCTTAGCTTGGATGACAACAATTTGGTGGTTATAAATGTGTTAATTTCTTATTTGACTTGAAAATTTAATTCAAATTCGCCTAAAGATAATCTATCCAAAACGATAAAAAAAACTCGAAATGACTTGGTTAGAGATTCATCCAATTCAATCTATAGGTCGAATGACTTAAATTATTTAAAATATTTAAGATTTATTTAAAATAAAAAATTTTTTATTTGAAAAATCAAAATTAATAGTGACACAACTTGATCCAAAAGTAAAAAAAAATTACTCGAATTGCTTTTTACAACTTGACCTAATAATTCAATTTGATCTGTAACTCGAAGTGACTCTACTTGACCCATAACTCAAAGTGACTCAATCCACATATATTTGAAGAAAACGTGACTCCAAATTAACTAAATCCATTTACCACATCTAAGGAATAAGGACTATTCATATGTTAACACAAATAATTTTCTTGTATGAATATCTATTTAGACTTCATGTAAGGGTGTATTTAAAGGGTTATTTATTATAAATCCTTTGTAATTTGTTAAATAAATTCTTTGTAATTTGTCATATTTAACTAAGTCATTCTTCATCTGTCAACTTCTTCTGATTTAGTGCCATATATTTGTTATTTTATATAATTAGATCATTCTATTAATTATCACCCCTATGATTTGCTATATTTAACTAACTTAATTTTCAACGTTGAATGAAATAGAGTCTTTTGATTGATCTGTTATATTTTGAGTATCTTCTAAATTGATGTTCTTTATCAAAATTATAATACTTTCAATGTTAAATTAAAATTTAAGATTAAACCATTCTTATTATCCTAATAATTTTATTAATTTTTTAATTTTAAAATAATAACAAATTTAAGCAAATCAACTAAGTCACAATTAAACACACGCTAAGATTAGTAAAAAATTAATCAATTTAAGAAAAAATATTCCATTTTTTATTATTTTAATTATTTGATTTTAATTGTAATCTTATTGTGTATTTAGTTATGATTATAATTAATTTATTTAAGTTTTTTCTTATTTTTAAAAATTAAAAAAATTAATAAAGTTGATGGGATACTAGAGATGGTGAAGTGTAAAAATTTAGTTTTTCATTAAAGATAATGTAGAATTTTTAAAAGAGATACTGTAATTTAGCAATGCATATTTGAAAAAGATTGCAGGTTCTAATAATATTCATTTGACCAATTAAAAGTCATATTTATATAAAGTGATTTTAAAAAGGAAAAACTTAATTAATAATTGAAAATAAGTATAATTTTTTTTAAGGTATATTGACAAAAGATTTGAAGCGTTAGATGTATTATAATCCATGGTTAAAAAATTATGCAAAAATTATTAAGTGAATGAATTTCATATTCTATATCTATACTATATCTATCTCAATTAAAAAACGATGATATAATGGACCTATTTTTTACTATACTTCTATAAATAATGAAAAATAAGGAAAAAGAATTTTAATAATTTTTTTAGGTAATATAATGTGCAAACCCAAGGAAGAGAAATACTCTAGAAAAAAAGAAAAAAGAAAAAAGGAAGATATGATCCTCAAAGCCAATCTAAGCAATGGAAAGCATAATAGAAACCGTAAGAGAATTGTTAAACTTTCGGCATTGATCCAGTTTAGCCAATTTTTTCCTTATCTACACCTAGAAAATAAATGGAGAAGCCTGTAAAGATCATTACTCAATAATAAAAGAAAGATAAATACTGCAATTAGCTTCATCAAATAAAGAGCAACAAAAAAAAAAAAAAAAACAAAAACAAAAGAATTCATCCAGTTAATAAATAATCGTAGGTCCATTCACTTACAAATTTAGAAGATTAGTTTTAGATTAAAGCCTTACAACTTACCAACTATTTGATCGGGTTCATTAACCGATGCATGCTTCAAAACTTTACGCCAATTAAGCCTAGTAAATTGCATTTTAACACGAGTTTCAGAACAACATCAACACCATTTTTAGCGTGTTGAAGAGATTGAAGCATAGTGATCAATGGTGATCGAGCATCTCCTTTTTATAAACCCTCATATAATAATTGTGATGCTCAATAACTTTATCAAGTGTAAGCATGGAATATGAAAGTTTTCTCATATTATTATTCAATGAATTTGATGTTTATATAAAGATAAGAGGTAGAAAACAGAAATTGATAACATGTCAATTATCAACTAACTACCAGCTAACGACCTTCCCAATAAATTAGTTGCAACCAACCAATCTCCCGCCAACATTCTGTTAATGATCCGTTGCAACCATTCTATACAATACTCACCGTTCACTTAAGCCCACACGGCACCGTTTTATTCATTCCTGAATAATATCGAGTGCAAGTGATACGACAGCGTTGCATCGTGGTTTTTAACTTTTTATTTGACCGTTGCTTCACTGGCCGTTAGCTTGTCACGTCTGCTTCACTTTTTCTATAATAATCCCTGAAATTGTAACTCATAATCACAGGAGCAAGGGAGAGCTGAAGCACTAGATGTCAAGACAGTGATACGAAACATCTACATTCTCTTCTCTGGGATTGAGCCACCCACAGCAAGTGATGACCAGGAAATAACGGACTCGGTTGATCTTTCTACTCCTCTACTGCGATGGATTTCAGAGGAAGATCTTGCAGCATATGCATCTCTTAGGAGAAATCAGAATTTTGATTTGCATTGCAGGTTCCATACAGGTAACTGCATGAACCCACCATGGTTTTCAGAAGATGACCATGTTTGACTATAGAAGAAAATAACCAAACATCAAATTCACGATCCCGTCTATGATTACTAAGTACTAACTGAATCAAACCCGATTGGTAGGATAAGTTCTAAATGGTGGAAATATGGGATATGAGCAAACAAAAACAACTGAGGTAATGTTTCGTAAAATGTAATGTAATGTGATTAAAAAAAATTTTAATTTACTATTTCATAGAGTTTGCATTTGATTACATTTCATTACGTTGCATTACATTTTACCAAACATTACCTAAGTGTCTAGTTATCTCCTGAGAATATGATATCTCTTGGAATCATCAAACTTTAACTGGTTGGAACTTTAATTTTTCAAGGACTTTGGCAGTAGATTGTGGAATAACTGATAAAAAAATCACAGGTCCCGCTTTGTTAATCATGGGAGAGAAGTACTATTTTCTAAATTTCCCAGGCATGAAGGTTTACATAAGAAGTGGAAAAGTGAATCATTTTGTGCCTAATTTGGATATGATCTTCATGAAAGAAGATAACCATTTTGTTATGCCAAGAGGCTGACAGACTAATGCCTTAATCATAAAATAAGGCTTTTCTTTTCACATCTAATGCTTAATATCGTATTCTATTTTCAGTTTTTAACTTATATCCTATAAACCATTTGCTCAATTTCAAAGGTTGAATTTCAAAACCAGCCTTTGTGTTTGAATGCATTCAAGAATATAAAGATCATTTGGGCAGATTAAAGAAAATTTCCATGGAGTAAAACTCACTCCTCAATTTGGACCACAGAATTAAATGGAAAAAATTAGGGTAATTGGGAGTCGATGATAAGTTCAAAAGTTTTTCTTTATGAATTTTAAAGTCATGCTCAAGTTGGGCAGAAGATGGATGAGAAGACTAGTTGACCAACAAATACTATCTTTATGTTAGTAAATATTGGAGATACTGATATTTTTGAAGAGGAAGCCAGCACTGTCTCAAATTCTATCCATTGGAAAAGTAGTCCTCTAAGAGTCATTGCCACCTGCTTTTGTCTTCACTTGAAACTACTATTTTAACAGTCTTCTGAACAAATTCCTCCACCAACCCTCCCCATATACTCAATTAGCCATGAAACAGATCAAGCACACCCATGTAGAAGTAAGAGGACTAAAACAACATGTTGCAGAGATTCGCACTGGTATGCATCTCTTTTAATATTGTTGCTTCATTTGACTATTCATGTTTTTCCGAGTTTTGTCTAAAAATTGATTTTTTTCTTTCAAGGCACTAAGGTGGTTTTGTTCCAACATGGATTTCCGGAAATCTGTTACACATGGAGGTGCCAAATGATTGCTGTTGCAAATTCTGGCTATTGAGCAATTGCTATTGATTTTAGAGGATATGGACTCTCTGATCAGCCATCTGATCCAGAGAAAGGGACCTTGTTGGACCTTGCTGATGATATTATTGCCCTTCTTGACACTCTTAGCACCAGTAAGGTTAGTGGGCATTCCACTATATCCTTTCTGTTGTAAGTATTGCCTTGAAAATTTTTGAATCAAATCCACCATCACTCTCTTAATTTGTCATCAGTTGCTCAAGAATTCCAGTTATTGGAATCTATTATTTGCAAAGGTTAACTAAGAGTCATACCTGCCAATGATAAGCGTAACTAATCATTTCCATTTTTTAATTGAATAAATCTAGGGAATGCAGACTTTCGGAATTGGCCAAGTAATAACTGGGACTTTCTATACCGGGTTTTTTTAATTGGGAATGATTTTGGAGTTCTACCATTGTGCCTAGTTGCTGCCTTACATCCCAAGAGGGCGTCTGGCTTTGCAACATTGGGTATTCCTCTCTTGTTGCCTGGCCCTAACTCTAACCGAAGTGATCTCGTGCCAAAAGGTTTCTACATAACAAGGTGGCAGGTACATTATCCTGACTATTTTGCTCTTTATGCTGTGTTTTTAATCATTATTCAGAGGCCTATTGTGTCCTGAGGTTGACAACAAAGACGAGAGTTTTTTGTGTCACATAAGCTTAAGCTCCATTCTTTCTTGATGCTGTTTAGAGTAATGCCTCTAGTTGTAACTAATCGGGGAGCCTCGGATTGATTTTGGCAGGCTGGATGTGAAGACAGTTATAAGGAACATCTACAGTCTCTCCTCGAAAACTGAGGTACCTACTGCAAGAGATGAACAAGAAATCATGGACTCGGTAGATCCTTCGACACCTTTGCCACCTTGGTTCTATGAGGAAGATCTTGCAGTTTATGCATATTTGGATGAGAAATCAGGATTTCTTTTTCCATTACGTGTACCTTACAGATATTTGCAACAATTCTCAAAGTCTGATTCTTGCTACAATGACTTTCTTGATAAGATTATTGAGTGTGCTAACTGATCCAATCCCATAGTTAGCATGTCTTACCAAAAATGATTTCTAAACTACGAAGTAATTCTAATATTCACCTGGTTCCTTAAGAAATTCAATTCTCAAACTTGAACTCGTTGATATTGTATGTAGGTCTCCAAAAATAGATTGTGGGATAACAGATCCAGAAGTGACATGTCCAGCACTGTTGACCATAGGTGAGAAGGACTATGAGCCTAAGTTTGCTGGCATGAAGTATTACATAAGTGGACAAGTGAAAGATTTTGTGCTTGATTTAGAGATCATCTATGTGGAAGAATGGTGCCATTTTGTTCATGACCAACTTCCAGAGAAAGTGAATGAGCTCCTTATCAACTTCCTTCACAAACATAAATAGTAACTGAAGAGGATACTCTTAGGACATAAAGTTTTCTTCATGGACTCCATGGGATAGAGTCTTATTGTTTGCAAGGACTTTGAAGAAATGGTTTTATATTTTACTCTCACTCATTTCTAACTGCTCAGCTACAGAACATAAAATTAACTAAGATGATTAGCATAGCGAGGGCCAATCTCATGAGAAAAAAAATCACCACTCAATATGCTTCCACAAGTTGGGGCAGGAAGTGAACACAAGTCCTAGTTTTCCACTCAATCCATTGTGTATGGCACCGTTCAGAATTTGCCTCTTGGATGGCACAGTTCAGAATTCGATAAGCTGAGTTAATTTCGGTTTGTCATCCAGAAACATACGTCAAGTGATAGTAGCTTATGAAGCTTTGTCATTCAATTCCGTTAACTTCTCACAAGCTGATGCATGACCTTCGCGTGTACTTTTCTACAAGTTTTGCAGAATGATGCCATCAATCACAAGCTGGCCACCTGCAGGTCCAACAATTGGCAAACGAGTTTGCATGAGGATTGATTACCAGTTCCTGTTCTCTCCTACAATACCAAATAGAAGATGCTTAAATGAGGTGTATAGATTAACCTTAGAATCAAAACTTGTCGTCCATTATCGATATTATTACCGGTTGGATGAGACTCTGATGTAGGCCAAACCGCTTATGTATCTCATAAAAGTTTTCATCCATCCTTGACAGATAGCTTTAGAATTTGACTTACAAACTCATACTCGCAAACACGCAGATGATAACAAAGAAAGTAGCAACCAACATAGAGAAGCAGAGTAGTTTTAAGGTTACAAGGACACTAATAAGCTGAATGCAAAATGAAAAAAAGAAGGGACAGAGACTGAAACATAAAAAGGTGAATAGTATGCATACAATCCCACCATGCCATATGTTGTTTATGGCACAACCAATCAATAAAAATTGCAAAAATCCACTAATCATGCCGCTTACAAGCTCAGAGATTTATGACACAGATTAGCTATGCAACTGAAGGTCAATTATCAGAAAACTAAGTACAACAAAACTAATGGTCAATTTGGATCAGTTGCTTCAGTATTTTACTGAATACTACAAAATTGATTGTAAATTTATATATCAGAATTTGTTCAGTTTCCTGCACTCAAGTACAGAGAAAACCAAAATTGGTTGTCATCCATGTCTGGAAGGGAGTAACAAGCGGTTTCACTTCTTTGTAAGATGACGTCGTATTGGCCTCCCCCCATAGCAGTCATCCTTTGTTCATCAAGACTAGAAGCTTGAACAACTCTCGGCAGCCCCATATCACCAATCTGTTTCTCATCAGTATCATTACCCTGCAATTCATCAATATCAAACGAAAGGCCTAATATATCATCACCAAAGTTGGCTGCAATTTCTGCCTCATCTAAATTCAATTCTTCTCGATGTTGTTGAAATTGGTCAGTATTAGCCACATAATTCTCACAATCAGTCTTCCTCTTCTTTTTCGAAGGACCTTCAATATTTTCCTCCCCTGTAACAGTCTTCTCTTTGTCTTCATTTTTAGAAGTAGATCGATCTTTCT
>CATIWR010106153.1:0-53653 GCA_949677035.1 Omphalea diandra
AATCTTATCCCTAAGCTTTCATGATCTGCCTTGCTACCTTAAATCTTGTTTTTTGTACTTGAGCCTATTTCCGGAGGATTACTCTGTTAGGTGTTCGAGATTAATTAGATTGTGGATGGCTGCGGGCTTCATTAAGGAAAGGCATGGCGTGACATTGGAAGATACTGCGACAGAATACTTAATTGAGCTTATTCATCAAAGCTTGGTTCAAGTGGCCCTTGTCAGTGTTGATGGTAAGGCTAGAGCTTGTCACGTCCATGATCTGATACGGGAGATTATTCTTTGTCACTCAAGAGACTTAAGCTTTGATCAAGTCTCAAATGATAATTTCACAAATTTGAAGGGGAAAAGTCGGCATCTCTCAATTTATAATGAAGGAAAAAGCACTACAGATGGCAATAGCAATGGTCAAACTCATTCTATTATTGTTTTTGAGATAGATGGATTGCCAAAATCTTTTATCAGTTCAGTCAATTCAAAGTTCAAGCTTCTGAGATCACTGGATTTGGAAGGAGCTCCTTTGGATCATATTCCTGAAGAACTGGGAAATTTATGTCATTTAAGATACTTAAACCTCAGAAAGACAAAGGTGAAGACCCTACCAAGATCCATTGGTAAGTTGTGCAACCTAGAGACACTGGATTTGAGTTATTCCTTTGTGCATGATCTACCTATTGATATCAATAGGCTCCTTAAACTGCGGTATCTTCTCGCCTTCGTTTATGATGTCAATGATGAGGTGGATCTTGGCAATATAGGGGCACTAAAGATACATGGCAACATTGAGTGTCTAAAGGCCTTACAAAAGCTTAGTTTGATTGATGTAGATCATGACACGAACTTAATTCACCAGCTGAAAGCGTTGACACAGATGCAGAAATTAGGAATCGGAAAATTGAAAAGAGAAAATGGTTCGGCTTTGTGCTCTGCAATAGAGAAGATGACTTGCCTTCGCACTCTGGTTGTGGTTTCAATAAATGGAGGGGAATATCTTGACCTGCAATCAGTATCTGATCCTCCTCCTCATCTTCAACGTCTCTACCTAGATGGGCCATTATTAGAGTTACCAAATTGGATTTTCAAACTAACGAGTCTGGTTAAACTCTATCTTTGTTGGTCCAGATTAGGGAATGGCACACTACAGGTCCTCCAAACTCTACCCAACTTACTGTTGTTAGGGACTTATGAGGGATATAATGGTGAACAATTGCATTTTCAAAAGGGATCCTTTCAAAAGCTCAAGGTGCTACGGCTCAGATCTTTGATGGAACTGAGTGAGCTGAT
The DNA here is from genome assembly GCA_949677035.1 of Omphalea diandra. NCBI lineage: Eukaryota > Viridiplantae > Streptophyta > Magnoliopsida > Malpighiales > Euphorbiaceae > Omphalea > Omphalea diandra. The sequence goes on from CATIWR010106153.1 coordinate 1,285, forward strand.
AATAGATCAAGGAGCATTGCCTCTTGTTGAAGAGCTACTGCTTGGGCCTTGCCCGAAATTAAAGGAGATGCCCTCTGGAATTCATTTTCTGAGAAATCTCAGAAGGCTGAGATTTTATGATATGCAAAGAGAATTTGCAGTTGCAATGCAACCAAATGGAGGTCATGATTATTGGAAAGTTGAGCATGTAGCGGTTGTCCAGTTTTGGTATAAGGTTAGAGGACTTCGATATGATGTGTACAAGCTGGGTGATTCAACTGTACATGAACGCTCACGTGACGCAACAAGCTATAGATACTGGTAGCGAGCTGCAGTGCTGCTTTCTTCTAAACCCATTTTGTACACTAGACGCTAGAGAACAGCCCTATTTTGGAGTGTGAATTGGGAAACCACCAGGTCCCTACTTGTGCCTAGAGAATCAAAGCTCGGTTGCTCACTGCTTTGTTATGGATAATTTCATTGCTTTTCCATAGGAATGGTATGCTGATTTTATTATGTAGCCGCGTTACAATTTTATTGAGGTGATCAATAATTTTTACCAGTATTGTGATTTAAGTACTACAAAATAAATTTTGATCCATTAAAGTTTGAAAAATTGATCCATTAAAGTTTGAAATATTGACATCTCATAAGTTTTGACACATGCAAACATAATCTTTTTTTTTTTTTTTTGAAGTTTTTGCAATTGAGTTATTTTAGTTTTAAGAGTTTATTTAAGTCATATTATATCTGAAGAGTTCTCTTTATATATATATATATATATAAAATAAAATATCCATGAGGCTTATATGAGCATGTAAAGACAAAAACTTACACTATATTCATACTATAATTATTTTAGGATTATAATTTGAGTTTCTAAAATCTAATTGAGAAAAATAATAAAAATCTGTGATCCAATTGAATACAATTTTAGATTATAGTTTATTGACCCTTAGTGTAATTTAATCCCATTTATATTCATAATTGAATGATGACACAACTCACTCCAAATCATTTATTCAAAATTAAAAGTGATCAATAAGTTTGTTTTCTACTTTTAGTACTTGAAATTCATAAAACTCAACTCTAGATGATATATTTAATACTTAGTATAGGTAACAAAAGATAAATCAACTTAAAAAGTGAACCTCCGTGGTTGTCAAATCGACTTAATTTGCCTCAACAACTACTATCTCATAGTTCATTCTTGTTGCCCCAACATCTTCTATGCTTTCCCACAATAACAGCAACAGTTTGTCACTTTTGCAGATGTATTTGTTAAGCCTTCGGAGGGATTGAATTTGGGTTGATTTGTTTGTTCCTTCTTGTTGCCCCCCACATCTTCGTATTGCTGTCAGTTTGTTTATCGGCAGATGTTCCTGTTAAACATTTGGAGGGATTGAATTTGGGTTAATTGTTTTTTTTTTTTTCTTCCTACAGGTAGGGGTGAGCTTAGAACTCGGAGATTCCTGAATTGAACCAAATAACCGAATTGGACCAAACTAGAATAAAAAATCTATGATATGAATAGTAAAATATCCAAACCAAATCGCACCAATTTTTTTAAACAAGACGATACTAGAGATTTTATATTACCCCGAACTGAAAACCGAACTCAACCGTATTATAACCGCCTTGTACTGAATATATATATATATATATATATATATATATATATATATATATATATTTATTTATTAATTATTAATTATACATTAGTAGTAAATATTAAAAAAATTTTAATTTAATATTTAATATGTAAGTTATTAGTTATAATTTATTGAAATTATCATTTATTTATTTTAATCATTAAATGATTAAAAGTTAAAAATGTAAATTTTATTGTATTTTGGGCCATCACGCTCACAAAAGAATTTACACGTTGGTCGTTGAGATATACTTTCAATCAAAGGTGTCTAATATGCCCTAAGAAGAAATTAAACACAATTTGGAACTCAGAGAATTTAGATAATATATTGAATGATATTATCCCAATACAGGTGTTATGCAAAAGAAAATTCCCGATGACAACTCTCTTTTACTAAATATTTGTTTACAGTGTTGAACAAAAATAATACTTTTCAAAGGCTTAATAAAACTAATTTAAGAATGCCTTAAGCAGAAAGTAGACGGATCTGAAATTTGAGAATGAAGGCAAGGGATAGCTAGAAAGGATATGATCATGCGTCGGACATTGGAAGCTCGCCACAATCACTTATCACCACCCTCTTTCTAGGATGGTCTCCTCTATCTGTCTCTCGAAATTCAATCATCTTCACAATGTTCATGCCTTCTAAAATTTGTCCAAAAACTACAAACTTTTGATCCAACCATGGGGTCTAACACTTACCATAAAGAGATGAGCAAGTATCAGTACCTCAAATCAAACAACTGAAAATGACAAAATATTCAACTCATTGACTACCTAATCAAACCTTATCCTTAGAACAATTCATCAACATAAATGCATAAGAACGCTAATTACAATTGCTCAAAATAGAAAATTTACTCTATTACAAGCCATTGTGTCAATTTATCAACCCAACAGAGTTTGGCCTAATATACACTTTCGTATCTCGACTCTAAACTTTTGCTGCTCGATATACAACACTCCAATGTTTCATTTCGTTTCATTTTTTGGTCGCTAAAATTGTCAAATGTGTCCGTACTTCAGTGCCTAAATCCTTAACATAAGATTGCAATTTAATTCCTTCAATTTTATATCATAAAACATATCAGACCCTCAAAGTCTTACAAAATTTTGCTAATGGTTGTAGTATAAGGACTAAAACAACTAAATTTGAAATGCTTGGCATGCAAGTGTTTATTAGGCCAAACTTTAGAGAGTTTCACCCTGAATTTTAAACATTTCACATTCTTTAAGCAGGTATGAACCGCAACCAAATTAGTCACACTCAAAATGAGAGGTTTACTTGTAAGATAAATACATCAATCTTGCATTCTGAGAGTGACATCGAGGTATATATCAGCTTTCATAAAAAAAAAAGTTCATATTAGCAGTCAAATGAGCAGATATATAGAGCGGCAAAGAACAGGGGGAGGATAACTAGGAAAAGCAAACCTCCCAAACATTTTCTTCTGACATTCTGATCTACAAGGAAGGACACAAGCAAAGCCAAGCACAGAGTTTTAAATATTATTTGTTATATATCATATCAGACGATACGTAACGGAAATTGGAGTTGCCGATTCGATATTGTCCGTTATTTAGAAGTGTTTTCAAAATCACAAATGAATCCTCCGTTTCTATTACCAAATCAGTGAAACAGTGAATCAAGGTGTGACGGGAAGGAAAATGAAAAGGAAACCGGCACGATGCCAAAAAAAATTAAAAAAAAAACAGCAAATGGAAAGAAAATTCAAAAGAAACAATAAATATTGTACCGCTAAAACTTCAAATCAAACTGAAAAGAAAAGAAAGCACCCAATAATTTTGACAATTAAAACCAAGTTTAGAAAAGAAGCCAATAGACAAAGGGAAGCAAAGGAAGAATAATAGAAAAACAGAGTATGATATGATTTTCCTTCTTCAGAGCTGTTAATAATCATTTTGAAAGAACTTCTTGCATGCAGCGAACATATGTTTCTCTTCTTTGGCTTTGTGAGTGCTTGGTCAATACTGAGAAGAAGATTTGAAATTGGCATTCTGTTTAGGTTTGTTCCTTTCTTTTCTGTTTTTGTTTTGTTCCAGATGTTTAGTGGCTTTTTTATTTTAATTAGAACTCAAATAAGCTACTAATAGATGAACTCTTTAAGAGTATTAATGCGTTTTTTTGCAAAGAAGTCTTTCCCTCACAAAGTATATTGAATTTATATTTTTTAATGAATTTCTTAAAACTATAAGCCATACCATTTGCTAAATCTTTCAAGCATCCATAATTTTATAATCATTTATTCTAATTATATTAAGTAATCTTCAATGAAAATAAATTATATTTAAATAAAAAAATAAAATTTTAATGTATAATAAGAATTATAAAACATTAAAATAATAAATTTATATAAAAGAATTTTAAATGTATGTGCTACAAACTAATTTATATGAAAGAATTATATATATATATATATATATATATATATATATATATATATATTAATTTTAGTTATATTGTAAATTTTTTTAAAAAATACAAAATAACATCGACCGCTACCGTTACACTTGACATATATACAATGTGACCATGACCGTGACAGTTACAGTGACCGTGATTTAAATCCCTGGCCATGCAAACTTAACTGCATCAAGATTTCTAGTATCTAAGGCAAAGTGTTAAGTCAAAAAAAAAAAAAGTCCAATTTTCAGATCCTCTTCTCCAGTGACTCTCAGATTAGGACATTTTGGCCTATTATTAGAAGAAAGCAAAGCCAGATAGAATAGACAATTTTAACTTCTCAATTTAACAAAAGTAGTAATCCAAAATGCAGTCTAAAAATAGTGAGACATGCTTCTTTATTCCCTCAAAACACATAATAATATCTTGATAATATATCACATGACAATATGAGCATACAATAATGTCCACATAGATTAAATGCATGCTCATGTTCTAGATATGAAGAAATTGATCTACCTTGACAGTGCAAATGAAAAACTGACTCCCGTTGATGTTAGGGCCTGCATTTGCCATGCTAACAACTCCTGGTCCAATACGGGGCACTGTAAAACATTCCACATTTCAATCATACAATGAAAAATAACTTACAAGTTACAATACATGGGATAGGAAAGGGAAATTAACTGCAAGATGTGATTGACAAAGAATTTGTCAATAGAATAACCATGGAAATGATAAATGCTTGTTTAATCATCAAAGAAATGATAACTGCTTATGTCTTTCAATAAGATGAATGAAGCTGAAACATAGAAAGGATCATGTCTTAACCTCCATCCATCTTCAGCCAAAGAAATTACATTGATGGGATTTACAAAATAAAGGATTCCTAACTGCCAAAATATTAAAATGAGATAATCAAACTTACACTTGAAGTTTTCATCTCTAAAAGGATGGCCATATATGCTTTTACCTCCAGTTCCCTGCATTAATTTTCAAACTTTGAGGATTAGTTGTTTCCAATAAATGGCTCAACCATAGAGCTAGTTGAAAGTGGCAATAATGCTTACACAGCAGACACACAAACTTTCCTTTCTGGATTAAGTAAAACACAACATAGCATGTCTCAAAATGGAGGGTATTGAAATGTCAAAATTGTTGTTTAAAGGGAATGTTAATAGTAATGAGGTTATGATTTAATATTAAGCTATGAATGAGACATTTTAAGTTGCCATAAAAATTAATTGAATGCCTTCTTCTTCATTGCTAGAGAGCTAAGGCAATATGCTTTCCAAGAATGTATTGACTATATCAAACTAAAAGAGCCCTGGCATTTCTTTTATCAAAGTCCCCTCCTTGAATCATGAAATCTTTGATCACCCGATGAAATGCGGACCCTTTGTAGCCAAACCCCTTCTCACCGAATCAACATACCAAATTGAAACCAAATCATGATACATTCAAAACTCCAAAAAGTCAATGCAATAAACTTAACAAGCTCATCCAATACATACCAGTGCATAAAGCTCGAAAAATTTCAGCAGTTTGGGGCACATCATCACCATATAATCCAACAACAATCCTTCCAGCAAGCTTCCCTACTGGATTCCCAACACTTATATCAAAATAAACTTTGTTGGTCACCTGAGCTTGTAAATCTGCTGCCTAAAAAAAATCAAAATTAAACAAGAAGCTCAAAACTTTAATCCACAAATCATAAAGAACCATTCTTTTTGCATAATTCAAAATTCCCACATGAATTCCAACCTCAGCACCAGCTTTAATCGACTTAAACACATGGGTTTCCCTTTGAACACCACAAGATACAGTGATAGAGGCAAGGCACAAGGAACCGGAGAAGAACAAGCTCAACGAAGACGACGAAACATTAACTCGAGCAGGATGTGCCAGTGCATTTCCCGTGGAGATTAGTGCTTTGACCTGCACCGCATTTTGTGGAGCTGATGCTGATATGGTGGAACCCACATTTGAAGGTTGCAGCCAAAAGAAAAAGTTTGGATTAAGGAGTGATTGGTTAGTGAAAAAACGCACGAAATAAATTCAATAGTCACAGTAAAGCCATATCATGGTTTACGCTGTTCATATATTTTCTTCTTGCTCTCTTGTATCCCATCCATGATATCTGTATGAAGTCTCTATTCGACGAAGAAAATAATAAGGCCAGTTCAAATCATTGATCAGAACCTCATCAAAGTATCAAGATGATTAAACCTATGTTCCATGTCCTTTCCTCTCAACTGTAGTTACATCACTACCACCAATGATGGACCCCCAACAAGGAGAAACCTGATAATTGTCCAAGACACCCTTTCTGCTTAACCAAATATTTCTAATGCTCATTGGATTCCAGACATCCTATTTTACTAAGCACTAACACTGATGACATTTTTTCTCTGAATTCCATCTGATTGATACTTTCTTCTAAGTTGAAAATTCATTTCAAATCAAAAAAAAAGTTGACTTTTACTATTTGAGATCACTGTACAGTGCAATGGAATTGGGTTTGATAGGCAATGGGTGTGATTTGAAAGAGAGAATGATTCATCACTGTTAGCATAGTTGACAGTCTATTTATTTTCATAACTGTATATATCTTTGTAATTATGGTGTATATATTTCTGTAACAGATGTCTATATTTAGGACATAATTTTAGCATCGTATAGCAGATTTGTAGGGATATATATAACTGCTTTTTACGGATGTAAATCAAAGGTTTTTCTATTTAAATGAAAGAACTCTCGCCTTGAGGGACATTCAGTAAAAGTGACATGGTATCAGAGCCTAGTTATTAAATCTGTTTCTTGAGTTTTTTTTTCTTGGTTGAATCTCTTGATTATCAGTTCTTTGGGTATCTTGATTTGTTTTCTTTTCAAGGAAATGACTTCCAATCAATTTGAGTCATTCAATATTCGTTTCACTGGAAAAAATTACTCCGCTCGGGAGTTTCAGTTTCAACTCTGTCACTGGAAAAGAATTATGGGGCCATATAGAAGGGAGTGTTCCAGCAGCTACTGACTCTCAAGAGCTTGTTCAATGGAAGGTCAAAGATGCTAGGGTGATGTACTGGATTTTGGGTTCAGTTGATCCACACATTGTTCTCAATCTAAAGCCACACAAAACAGTAAAGAAAATGTGGGATTATCTTAAAAACATTTACAACCAAGATAATGGTGCAAGACATTTTCAATTGGAGCATAATATTACAAATTACTCTCAGGAGAGTCTCTCTATTCAAGATTACTTCTCTGGATTTCAGAACTTATGGACAAAATTTATGGATATTAGTTATGTTGGTATTTCTGATGAATCACTTTCTGTTATTCAAAAGGTGCATGAACAAAGTAAGCGAGATCAGTTTTTGATGAAATTGCAGACTGAATTTGAGCACACTCGTTCGAGTTTGATGAGTCGTATTCCTTCTCCTTCTTTGGATGATTGCTTCAGTGAATTACTTCGTGAGGAATGGCGTCTTCTCACTCAAAGTTCTCTCAAGCAAGAAAGTGATGTTCCCGTTGGATTTGCTGTCCAAGGAAGAGGAAAAGCGAAAGATATGAGAAAAATACAATGCTATAGTTGCAAGAAATATGGTCATATTGCTTTACATTATACAAAGAAATTTTGTAATTATTGTAAGCAGCAAGGGCATATTATCAAGGAGTGTCCTATACGTCCTCAAAATCACAAAGTCAATAATAATCAGTTTGCTATTCCAGCAGTGTCCATGAATACTTCAACATCTGCACTAGCTATTACACCAGAAATGGTACAACAGATGATTATTTCTGCCTTTTCAGCCCTAGGGTTACAAGGTAACAATTATGTTTCTAAATTTTGGCTTGCTGATTCTGATGCTTCCAATCACATGATCAGCTCCTCTAATATGCTTCACAATATTCGTAAGTATCATGGTTCAACAGAAATTCAGATTGCTAACGGTAGTACTTTACCAATTACTCACGTTGGTGATATTATACCAGAATTCAAGAACGTTTTTATTTCACCCAAGCTCTCCACTAGTCTTATTTTTGTTGAACAACTAGTTGATCAAAATTATGATGTAAATTTTTCTCGAACTGGTTGTGTTGTGCAGGATCAAGTATCGGGGACGATCATCGCGAAGGGGCCTAAAGTTGGCAGACTGTTTCCTATTCAATTCTCGCTTCCCCATGCTCTATGTTTTGCTTCTTCTACTGTTAACCATAAAAATGATGTTTGGCATAAACGTTTAGCTCATCCAAATTCTACTATTTTGTCGCACTTATTGGATTTTGGTTGTTTAGGCAATAAAAATAAATCTTTGGATCTCCCTTTTGATTGCTCTACATGTAAATTGGGCAAGAGCAAAACTCTTTCTTTTCCATCCATGGGTAGTCGTGCTACTAAGTGTTTGATATTATTCATAGTGATGTTTGGGGGATTACACCAGTTATTTCTCATGCTCATTATAAGTATTTTGTGACATTCATTGATGATTATAGTCGACTTACTTGGGTTTATTTCCTTCGTTCCAAATTTGATGTCTTTTCTATTTTCAAGACTTTTTTGGCTTATGTTGAGACTCAATTTTCCACATGTATTAAAGTGTTAAGATCTGATTCTAATGAGGAATATATGTCCCATGAATTTCATGATTTTTTGAGAGAAAAATGTATTATCTCTCAGTGTTCGTGTCCATACACGCCACAACAACATGAGTTAGCTGAGAGTAAAAATCGTCATCTTTTGGATGTAACTCGTAGTTTATTGATTGAGTCTTTTGTTCCCACAAAATATTGGGTTGAAACTTTATCCACAGCTGTCTATTTGATTAATCGTTTTTCATCTCAAGTGTTGAACCTTGATTCTCCATATTTTCGTGTTTATGGAAAAATCCCAAGCTATCATAATTTACTTACGTTTGGTTGTGTTTGTTTTGTACATTTACCTCCCCATGAACGTCATAAACTCTCTGTTCAGTCTGCCAAATGTGCTTTTATGGGTTACAACACTTCTCACAAAGGTTTTCTTTGTTATGATTAATGTTCTAACAAGTTTCTATCTCTAGAAATATTGTTTTCTTTGAAACTCAGTATTTCTTTTCTGCTCCTAATGATTCCTCTCCTAGTGTTGTTGTTCTTCCTACTTTTGAGGATTTGTCATCATTTACTCGGTTCAAACATAGGTTAGTGTATGCACGACGTCAACCAACTTTGCCACTTCCTGATGAGACTGACTCGCCTCTTGATCCTGGTCCTGCACCTGTCCTTGAGGCTCCTTCCGAATCACCCCAAATGAGGTTCCTTCAAAATCAGTCCCGAGCGATGTTGTACTACGTCGTTCAAACAGAGTATCTCAACCTCCTAAGTGGTTCTCTTCAACTCTGACCAATATTGATGTTCCATCTTGTTATTCTCAAGCTTCTAAGCATGCATGTTGGCAAAAAGCAATGCAGGAGGAACTTCATGCTCTCAAAGAAAATCACACATGGGATATTATTTCCTGTCCTTCGTTTGTTAAACTCATTGGCTGTAAATGGGTGTACTTAATAAAACTTACTTCAAATGAAAATCTTGATCGGTATAAGGCTCGATTGGTTGCTCTTGGTAACAAACAGGAATATGGAGTGGACTATGATGAAACTTTTGCTCCTGTAACAAAAATGACTATAGTGCGTACAATCATTGCTATTGCTGCTTCACAAGGCTGGCCTCTCCATCAAATGGATGTGAAAAATGTTTTTTTCCATGGTGATCTTAAATAGGATACTTATATGAGTCTGCCACCGGGTTTGTGCTCTTCATCTACATTAAAAGTTTGTAAGTTTAAGCGGTCTCTATATGGGTTAAAATAAGCTCTAAGAGCTTGGTTTGATAAGTTTCAATCTATTTTGATTCAGTTCTCTTTTGTTCAGAGCAAATATGATTCATCTATGTTTTTTTCATAACATCTCTACTGGTTGTGTTATTCTTCTTATGTATGTGGATGACATTGTTATCACAGGAACTGATTCTCTATTGATCACTAATCTCCAACAACATCTCAAGGATTCCTTTCATATGAAGGATCTTGGTTCTCTTACATATTTCTTGGGATTAGAAGTGCATTCTGATTCTTCTAATATTTTTTTAAATCAACACAAATATATCCAGGACCTTATTGCTCTAGCTGGTCTTCAAGACTCCCCTTTTGTTGATACTCCTTTAGAGTTGAATGTTAAATACTGAAGTGATGAAGGCGATCTTCTTTTTGATCCAACAAAATTTCGGCAACTCATTGGGAGCTTGAATTATCTTACTATCACACGGCCAGATATTTCTTTTGCAGTTCAACAAGTCAGCCAATTTATGCAAGCTCCTTGTCATCTTCATTTGGTTGTTGTCCAATGGATCATTCGATATCTACTTGGTTCATCTAGACGTGGTTTGTTCTTTCCTGCTGGTTCCTTTCTACGCCTTGTTGCTTACAGTGATGCTGCTTGGGCTGGTTGTCTTGATACACGTCGCGCCGTTACTAGTTGGTGCATGTTTCTCGGTGATTCTTTGATATCTTGGAAGAGCAAAAAGCAAGATCGGGTTTCCAAATCCTTGACTGAATCTGAATATCGTGCCATGTCTGCTGCTTATGCTAAGATTGTTTGGCTCCGCGGATTACTTACTGAACTTAGATTTTCACAATCTAATCCTACTCCTTTGCATGCTGTCAACACAAGTGCTATTCAAATTGCAATTAATTCAGTTTTTCATGAACGGACCAAACACATTGAGTGGACTGTCATTATATTTGGGAAACTGTTGATACAGGAGTTATTACTCTTCCACATATATCTAGTAATCTTTAAATAGCTGATGTGTTTACTAAATCCATGACTAGGCAACACCATCAATTTCTAGTAGGCAAATTGATGCTTCTTGATCCACCAACATCAATTTGAGAGGGGATGTTAGCATAGTTGACTGTCTATTTATTTCCATACTGTATATATCTTTGTAATTATGGTGTCTATATTTCTGTAACAGCTGTCTATATTTAGGACATAATTTTAGCATCGTATAGCAAATCTTTAGAGATAGATATAGCTGCTTTTTAGGGATGTAAATCAAAAGTTTTTCGATTTAAATTAAATAACTCTCACTTTGAGGGACATTCAGCAAAAGTGACAATCACATCATGTGTTTGATGAAAAGTATCCTATAAACTTCAGAAATTTGTCATCTCATTAAAGTTATTGCAAGTAATATGACCAATAAAGCAAGACAGAAGGAGAGAAAGAGCGGGGGGGCGGGTGGAGAGAGAGAGAGAGAGAGAGAGAGTATTAAATGATGGTGTGATATTATGTTTGACCATTACATTGGTTTTAATAATGTGTAGACAATTTAGGCAAAGGGCTTAATGAAAATTAGGGACATTGATACTTGAGGTAAGCCACTTCCTCTTTAGCACTATGCCAGCTATAAAAATTAAAATTTTTTAAAAAAAAACACTCATTTTAAGACACACACACATCCCATTTGGGTCGTGAATTACATAACATCGAAGATCTTAGTTCAGCAGAAACAAAAAGATATTGAATTGGATATAATTGAAACAAATTAATTAAAAAAGATGCAAAATTTGCGGTCGTCTTCTTCTTTCTTTGTGCATATCAAGAAATTCAGGTCAAATTAGCTAAATTGAAAGAATCTCACAACTTTGACAACAAAACAAACATACAGGAGGCAAATATAGCAAAATTCGTAAGGGAAAGAAATGTAAATGTTCAAACATAGAATTATTAAATGGGCATATTTTATCCAAGGCACATAATTTGTTAAGAGCAATGAATTCTGTTCATTGCTCAGAACAATCTGAAGAAAATATTAAAATATGAGATTCACTTGTAAATGGGCTCTACATAAATTCTAAACAGAAAATGCACATGGCCATCATCAAAATCATTACCATAATAAACAAGGAAAAAATGAACTTTACTGCAATGAATATCTATAGCTACCTAGAAAGGAAACTTTATTAATGCATGTATTTCTCATTGTTATTTGCATCATCAACAATCATAAAAACCATTTTTATTTATGACAAACTGACTTAGATCTAATAGGAGACATGATAAAACTCCATGGATTTGCAAAATAAATTAGTGAACTTTGGCACAATGAGAATCTATAGCTACAAAGAAAGGGAACTTCATGCATTCATGCATTTGTCATTGTTATTTGCACCATCAACAATCATATGAAGCCTCCATTTTACCATCACAAATTACAACTTTGACCTAATAGGAAACATGACAGACTCCATTAGGTGCCACAAAAAAAAAAAATCAAACACGATCATCATGCACTCATATAACACTATCTAATTGCTACCTCAAAGGGATTATAGGAGGATGCCGTCCCCTCGGGACTACCAGTAGTTTCGGTTGTTGAATCTCGTGCAAGTTAGGTTGTGGTTGTATTGGCTGCAAGCGGAACGAAGGCGCTTTACTTTAGGTGTGTGTTGACCGCCTAAATTGATGAAACTGATAACAAACCGCATCATGCTTCTCTTCAACAATACATAATACTATACAAAATTAAGAGAAACTGAGAACAAACCTGCAATTTTGTGATTTTGTGTTGCGTGGCGCAGTGCGAGGAAGGACAGTGGCGAGTGTTGTTGTGGCGCGGAGCAACGGAGGACAATGGCTGTAGTATGAGAGTCCACGATGGCGCTGTGGGTGGGGACGCTGGAAGGACCGGCGACAGTGAGAAAAACGAGAGAGAAGAGAGGGAAGACGAGAGAGGGAGCGGATATGTTGCTTTTAATAAAAATCACAGTTCGGTGTTCAGTAAAAATAACCAAGTAATGACCGAGCAAACACATAAGTAATTCATTTGCATCAATTAAAAGCTGAAATGATTGTATTGACTGACTTCTTTCACATGCACGCGGAATTGACTGACTTCACATGCCGCTTAGATGAGAAGCAGAACAAGAAAAATACCTTTCACTTCAATTCTGAAGCTATAACAAAAGAGGAGAGCCATGGCCGAAGCTGCTGTGACCTGGGCAATTGACAAGCTGCAACAGTTGCTTACTCGAGAAGTGAAGCTGCTGAAAGGTGTGCAAGCAAATTGTCGACATCAAGGATGAACTGGAGAGCATGAAATCGTTCTTGAGAGATGCAGATGCTAGAGTGGATCAAGGAGGAGTCCACAGCGGCTTCAAAACTTGGGTGAAACAAGTACGAGAGTTGCTTACCGCATCGAAGATGTCATTGATGAATACATGATGCATTTGGCTCGAAACACAGATCACCCTGGTTTCTTGCGTAGGATCCATGGTTTAGTGAAGAAATTGAAGCCACTCCGCAGAATAGCCTCCCAGATTCAAGAAATCAAGAAATCAGTTCGTGAAATAAGGATTTATCAGAGCAAGAAAGCATATGGCATGACCCTCGAGTGGCTTCCCTCTTCATTGAGGAAACTGAACTTGTGGGAATTGATTCTCCCAAATATGAACTGATAAGCAGTACATATGTAGATAAAGAAATAGCCAAAACCACAGCGGTTTCAGTGGTGTGGTCAATTTGTAAACTGAGGGTACAAAAAAAACAGAAAGAAAATTAGAGAAATAACTTAAATAAAAAAATATTTATAAAAGTATAGCATATCAAAAATTACTTTAGCAAAAAATGGTGGTCAATACATTTTTCTATCAGTTAAATTGGCGGATGTTACTATACATATTATACCTCATTAAAAATTATTTATTGTTATTCATTTGAATCTCTGCTCAGCAGCAAAAATAACATCATGTATGCTTGCAAAGATGAGACTAAAAATAATATAATATTATATTATTATATAATAATTTATAATATAATAATAATATATATTATACTTTATAGAATATTATAGTGGAAAACTAAAAAATGTTTCTCGTCCGACAGTTTAATTAGTAAACAAGAATAAAAATTTTGACAAAAAAATTGTTGACTTGTGGAAATCAAAGATTCTCATTAGTCCCGAAAATTTCGGGAATGATGTTTTTCTGCCAGTTTAACTGGCAGATGAATACCAGTTAATGATTTTTAATGCAGCGTAATTTACACAGTAACATTTGCTAGTTTAATTAGCGGACAAATGTGTTAACCACCATTTTTCATTAAATAATTTTTGATATATTCTACTTTTATAAATATATTTTTATTTACCCTACTTTTATAAACATTAAAAAAATAGAAAAATAAGGTAAATAAAAAATATTTATAAAAGTAGAGTATATCAAAAATTATTTAATGAAAATGGATGGTCAATATATTTGTCTGTCAGTTAAACTGGAGGACGTTATTGTGCAAATTATGCTCTGTTACAAATTATTAACTATTGTTTGTCCGTCAATTAAACTGATGGATGAACATTATTCCCAAAATTTTCAAAAATGATGAGAATATTTGATTCCCACGAGTCAACAAATTTGTTTATTTAAGTCAAATTTTTTATTCTCATCCACCAATTAAACTGTCGGACGATAAGTATTTTTTTAGTCTCCATAATAATATTCTATAAAGTATAAAATATATTATTATAAAATTATTATATAATATTAAATAATTTATAATATAATATTATAAAATTATTATATAATAATATTACATTTATATTATTTTTCATCCCTGCTGCAAGCAGAGATGACATCATCTTTGCTTGTAGCTAAGACTATTGCTGAGCAAAGATTTCCTCATTTTTTTTGGAAATGATTTGTCCACTAGTTAAACTCACAAACATACAATAATAAATAATTTTTAACGAATTGTAATATACACGGTAACGTCCGCCAGTTTAATTGGTGGACGAATGTGTTGACCATCCCTTTTAGTTAAATAATTTTTTATCTACTCTGCTTTTTATAAATATTTTTTTATTTACCCAATTTCTCTAATTTTCTTTTTGTTTTTTTTTACCCTGGTTTAAAAATTAACCCTCAGTGGTGGGCATGAAAGGATTAGGCAAGACCACTCTTAGTAAGAAAGTGTACGATTCTTATAGGGTTGCATCACACTATAATTGCTATGCTTGGATCATAGTGTCTCAATCCTACAAGACTGAGGAGGTGTTAAAGACCATAATAAAGGAATTCCAATGAGAAAAGTCATTGCCTGCATTCGATGGAATGGAGACAATGGGTGGGGTTGTTGATCAGGAAATTGAGAGACTACTTATCAAAAAAGAGGTATGTGGTTGTTTTTTTATTATGTTTGGAGAAGTGATTTCTAGAGTTACATGAAGATTGCTTTTCCTGATAATGATAAAGCCAATAGAATCATAATCACAACTCGTAGGGAAGATGTTGCCCCTTCTTCTAATGAGTCTTCATTTTATCATGTCTACAAACTTCAACCTTTGCCCCACAATAAAGCCTTTGAGCTCTTCTGCAAGAAGGCTTTCTAATTGAATGAGGGATGTTGTCCATTTGAATTACTAGAGTTGTCACATGCCACTGTTGAGAGATGTGAAGGATTGCCTCAGCCATTGTAACAATAGCTGGTTTATTAGCAACTAAAGATAAGACTGTTTCAGAATGGCAAAAATTTTACAATAGTCTTAGTTCATCCTTGGCAAGTGATCAACGTCTCACAAGTATTGCAAAAATCTTATCCCTAAGCTTTCATGATCTGCCTTACTACCTTAAATCTTGTTTTTTGTATTTGAGCCTATTTCTAGAGAATTACTCTGTTAGGTGTGGGAGATTAATTAGATTATGGATGCAGTGGGCTTCATTAAGCAAAGGCAAGGTGTAACATTGGAAGATACTACTAGAGAATACTTAATTGAGCTTATTCATCGAGACTTGGTTCAAGCAACTAGAGTCAGTGTTGATGGTGAGCCTAGAAAATGGCGGGTCCATGATCTGATACGAGAGATTATTCTTTTTCACTCAAGAGACTTAAGCTTTGATCAAGTCTTAAATGATAATTTCTCAAATTTGAAGGGGAAAAGTCGGCATCTCTCAATTTATAAGTGAACAAAAAGTACTTCAGAGGGCAATGACAATTGTCAAATGCATTCTATTACAATTGTTGAAATAGATGGATTGCCAAAATCTTTTATTAGTTCAATCAATCCAAAGTTCAAGCTTTTAAGATCATTGGATTTGCAAGGAGCTCCTTTGGATCATATTTCTGAAGAATTGGGAAATTTATGCCATTTAAGATTATTAAGCCTCAAAAAGACAAAGGTAAAAACCCTATAAAATCCATTGGTAAGTCATGCAACCTAGAGACACTGGATTTGAGTTATTCCTTTGTGCATGATCTACCTATTGAGATTAATAGGCTCCTTAAATTGTGGTATCTTCAAGC
This sequence comes from Omphalea diandra, assembly GCA_949677035.1. Classification (NCBI taxonomy): domain Eukaryota; kingdom Viridiplantae; phylum Streptophyta; class Magnoliopsida; order Malpighiales; family Euphorbiaceae; genus Omphalea; species Omphalea diandra. The sequence continues at coordinate 17,681 of CATIWR010106153.1, forward strand.
TTGGTTTTATGATACCAATGATGAGTTGAATCTTCACAATATAGGGGCACTAAAGGTGCATGACAACATTGAGTGTCTAAACGCCTTATAAAAGCTTAGGTTGATTAAAATAGATCATGACACAAACTTAATTCACCAATTGAAAGCATTAACACAGATGCAAAAATTAGGAATCAGAAAATTGAAAAAAGAAAATGGTTTGGCTTTGTGCTCTGCAATAGAGAAGATGACTTACCTTTGCACTCTGCATGTGACTTCAATAAAGGAGGAGTGGTTTGACCAATTTGACCTACGTCCACGGACAGAGAGATAAATTGTTATTATTGTGATAATTGGGGGACTGGGTTACATGTGAAGAACAAGATATGTGGTGAATCCAAAAGTAATGACCTAGTGCCTATTTATAGGCTTCCACTACTTAGCCTATAAGAAAAATCAATGGTCATAAATTGTTCTTCATGGCTAAGTAAATATCAATGTTCAATATCAATCCTTGTCACCTAAGCCAAAATCAACGACCAAGATCAATTCAAGGCATTTTAACAATTTTTCACCTTGACTTGAATTCCCAATCTTCAAACTAAGAAACCTCCTTGCCATTCCCACCCCGAAGGGCCTCATGCTATGCGAACCTTCACCAAGTCCAAGTTATGCTTAAACTTGTCAACAGGCAATGATTTTGTTAACATATCTACTGGGTTATCTATAGTGGCTATATTTTCTATGGCAAACACTTTATCCTTAATTATACCTTGGATAAAATTTAACCTGACATCAATATGTTTCAATCTATCATTATAGATGGGATTCTTAGCCAAACTCAATGCATTTTGAGTATCACAATAAATTCTAAAATTCTTCATACCTGCACCTAAACTATCAATAAGACCACGCAACCATATACCTTATTTAACCCCTTCTGTCAATGACATAAATTTCACTTTGATTGGAAACAAAGTAACTATAGATTGAAGTATTTTTTTCCAACTAATAACACATCCAAAGAGGGTAAAGATATAACATGTCAAGGACCTTCTCTTTAAGAGATCTCCACCATAGTTTGAATTTGTATAGCCAACAATACCACTAGTTATATCACTAGATCCATAAACTAAGCAAATATCACTCGTACCTTTTAAATATCACATAATCCACTTCATAACTTCCCAATGAGTCTGTCTAGGATTACTTATAAATCTATTAACCAAGCTAATTACGTATGCCAAATCTAGTCTTGTGCATACCATGACATACATCAAACTACCAATTACATTCGAGTGAGGAACTTGTCTCATATTCTTCTTCTCCTCATCAAAATTAGGCAATGTATTAGCATCAATTTTAAAATATGTTGCCAAGGGTGTTTTAACTGACTTTGATTGACCCATTCGGAAAGACCTCAATACCTTTTCAATGTATTTATATTGGGACACATATAATAGGCCCACTGTCATGTCTCTAAAAATCTCCATGCTTAAACTCTTATTGGTTATACCCAAATCCTTCATCTCAAGCTCACTACTCAACAAAGTCTTCAACCTGTCAATTTCAGCCTTATTGTTTGCTACAATCAACATATCATCAGCATATAACAACAAATAGATATATGAACCATCCAATAACTTCCTAGAGTAAACACAGTTATCATATTGATTACGAACAAACTCATGCGATAGCATAAATGCATCATACCTCTTACACCACTGCCTGAGAGATTGCTTCAATCCATATAATAATTTCTTAAGCAAACACACATGATCTTTCTTATTTGAACTAAGAAAACCCTTTGGTTGTGACATATAAATTTGGTCTTCTAGATTTTCATGTGGAAATACAGTTTTCATGTCAAGTTCCTCAAACCTAAAATCAAATGCACTCACCATGGCTAAAAGAACTTTGATGGTTTTATGCTTCACAAGTGGTGAGAATACCTCATGATACTCAATTCCTTCATTTTGTGAAAAACCCTGTGCCATAAGCCTTGCCTTGAATCTGGCTAGTTCAACTCTAAGAATACCTTCTTTCTTCTTAAAGACCCATCTACATCTCATTGGCTTCACACCTTTCGATAAAGGCACAAGTACTCATGTCTCATTTTTGTTAAATGATTGCATCTCATCGGTCATAGGTAACAACCACTTTGATGATTTCTTACTATCCATTACCTCTTTATATGTCTTTGGTTCATCACATTCTACATTTTCAGCAACTGCCAAAATAAAAGCAATAGGATTAGCTTCAATGTCATCATCAACACAAGTTAAATACCTGGCAGGCTTTACGATTTCTTTTCTTGTTCTCCTTGTTGTTATACTTTGTGGTTCCTCATGCTGCACATCCATGGGTTGAATTTTAGAATCTTTATTTATCCTGTTTACAGCTTCAACCTCAAACTCCACCTACTGACTAGCACCCTAATCTTTATTACCCGTAAGATCACCAAACTTCTCTCTATGGCCAAACATAACAAACTCATCAAAAGCAATATCTTTGCTAATAACAAATTTTGGAGTTCTATCCTTTTCAGTACACCACAGTTTATGCCCTTTAACTCCATTCGCATACCCTAGAAATATGCACTTCATTGCCTTAGGCTCAAGTTTACCATCATTCACATAAGCATATGCAGGATAACTAAATATACACAAGCCAAAATAAATAGAGGGCATACCATAAAACATTTCTTGAAGAGTCTTAAACTCTGTTGCAGTTGATGGAGATCTATTCACCATATATGTTGCAGTGTTAACTGCCTCAACCCAAAATTGTTTTGAAAGTCCAGTGTTTAATTGCATGCACCTAGCACGCTCTATCAGTGTTTGGTTCATTCGTTCTGCAACTTCATTCAACTATGGTGCATAACGTACAATGTGGTGCCTCACTATACCTTCTTTCCTACATAACTCTTCAAAGGGCTTGTTACAAAATTCTAACCCATTATCTATTTTGAGTGTCTTGACCTTCCGATTGGTACGTGTCTCTATCATGGTCTTCCACTCCTTGAACTTCCCAAACACTTCATCCTTGGATTTTAGAAAATACACCCAAACTTTTTTAGAGTAGTCATCAACAAACATAACAAAGTAATTACATATTCCATGAGATTGAACCGAAGTAGGACCCCATAAATCTGAATGAACATAATTAAGGATACCAATTGAAGTATGCTCACCATAATCGAATTTTACATTGTGTTGCTTGCCAAGAACACAAAATTTACAGAATTCTAATTTTTTGGTTGTAGCCTCATCCAACAATCCTTTCTTACTCAGAATTTCAAGCCCATGCTCACTCATATGACCCAACATGCGATGCCATAACTTTGTATTATCCTTACTCTTAATTGAAGATTGAGAGATAGTAACCAATCCCATAACTTTTTTAACCATAAGAACATATATGCCATGCTGAAGTTTGCCCTTCATCACAATCATAACACTATTTAAGATTTTCATTTTTCTGTCTCCCCTAGAAACTTATACCCTTGTAAATCTAGAGTACTTACAAAAATCAGATTCTTCCAAAGAGTTGGAACATACCAGGCATCCAATGTTCTGATTGTGCCATCATACATCTCGATTTGGACTGATCCGCTACCACAAATAGCTCGCTCTCTATCATCACCCAATCTTACTACACCCTTCCATTCTTTAAAGGAAGTAAACCAGTCTCTGTTAAAGGTCATGTGATAAGAAGCATCAATGTCCAATACCCATCGATTTGCAGATTTAGAATTGCTGACTGTTAAAACATTACTACCCTTTCCATCATTTTCATCGGAGCTCTCTTGTGTTATAGCAACATTTGCTTTCCCATATGATTCCTTCTTTCTGTTTTCCTTTTTCAGTTATGGACAATCCCTATATGTCCATGTTCTCTACAGTTGTAACATTGAACACTTTTATGTTTCGATTTGGATCGTGACTTTCTTCTTTTTTTAAAATCCTTCTCTTTGTTTCGTCCTCTACTGACAACCTGACCTAAATTTGATCCACCTTCATATGAACTAGAGACCTTTTTCTTCAATTCCTTAGATTGCATAGTATCCTTCACATCACTGACAGAAATAGTCTATCTACCATACAACATTGTATCAATGAAATTCTCATATGAACTAGGCAAGGAACACAAAAGGATTATGGCTTAGTCCTCATCATCAATCTTAACCCCAACACCTTGTAAATCTAAGATGATTCAATTAAATTTATCTATATGATCTTTCATATGTGTACTTTCTACCATCATCAATGTATACAAATGTTGCTTTTGATATAAACGATTCGTTAGGGATTTCTTTTAATACTTACTCTCAAGAAGCCTCCATAACGATGCAATAGTAGTTTCTTCAACCACTTCTCTCAAGACTTCGTCACCCAAACTCAACAGTATAACACTGTGAGCTTTTGATAGAATCTCCTTCTTCTCCATCTCTTTCAAATTCTCAGACAGGTTATCTTCACCTTCCAACGTTGTTACGCATCCTTGGTAAACTAAAAATGCCCTCATCTTCACCTTCCATAAAGTGAAATCATTCGAACCATTGAATTTCTCAATTTTAAATTTATGGGTACTCATCCTAATAGAAAACCCTAGATCCTTGTAAAAACCCTAGGCTCTGATACCAATTATAATGCTAGTGGATGTAATTGGAAGAGAAACAATCAAATAAAAATAAGAAAACACACAAGAAATTTAAGTGGTTCGGCCAATTTGACCTATGTCCACGGGCAGAGAGATAGATTCTCATTACTGTGATAATTGGAGACTGGGTTACATGTAGATAACAAGATATGTGGTGAATCCAAAAACAATAACCTAGTGCCTATTTAGAGGCTTCCACTACTTAGCCAACAAGAAAAATCAATGGTCACAAATTGTTCTTGATGGCTAAGTAAATATCAATGGTCAATATCAATCCTTGTCACCTGAGCCAATATCAATTTAAGGCATTTAACAATTATCCACCTTGACTTGAATTCCCAAACTTCAAACCAAAAAAACCTCCTACCATTCTCACCATGAAGGGCCTCACACTATGCGAACCTTCATCAAGTCCAAGCTATGCTTGAACTTGTCAACAGGCAATGATTTTGTCAATCTATTGGGTTATTGCAGTGGCTATCTTCTCTATGGAAAACACTTTAACCTCAATTATATCCCGAAAAAAATTCAACCTGACATCAATATGTTTCAATCTTTCATGATAGACGAGATTTTTAGCCAAACTCAAAGCACTTTGACTATCATAATAAATTATAGAATTCTTCATATCTACACCCAAACTATCAATAAGACCATTCAACCATATACCTTCTTAAACCCCTTCTATCAATGACAAACATGTACTAGTTGTCCATTTCTAGCATAAGTTTCAAGGCTTCTTCAAATATGATAAGTACAAGGTGGGTGATTCAACTTTACGTAAACACTTAGGGAGAAAGTTATTCTTGAAATCACGCAATGCAACAAGCTACAACCTTAGTTTCCTTACACTGGCAAAGCCCTAGTTTGGAGCGTGGATTAGGAAACCAGCAGGTCCCTATGCCTAGAGAATCAAGCTCAATTGCCCACTACTTTGTTATGGATAATTTTATTGCTTTTTCGTAAGAGTGGTATGTTGATTTTATTGTGTAGCACAGTTACAATTTTATTGAAGTGATCACTAAATGTTTACCAATATTGTGATTAAGTACTACAAAATAAAAATTGATTAAAGTATGAAATATTGACATTTCATAAGTTTTGACATCTGCAAACATAATCATTTTTCTTTTTGAAGTTTTTTCGACTACAATTGAGCTATTTTAGTTTTAAAAGTTTATTTAAGTGATATTATATATAATGAGTTCTCTTTTAGTATTATATACAAAAATAAAATATTCATAACACTTATATGAGCATGTAAAGACAAAATTTTATATTATGTTAGTACTCTAATTATTTTAGGTTTATAATTTGAGTTTCTAAAATCTAATTGAGAAAAATAATAAAAAATCTATAATCCAATTAAATAAAATATTGGGTTGTAGACCCTTTGTGCAATTTACTTCTATTTATATTCATAAAAGAAAATGATGACACAAAACTCACACTCCAAATCATTTATTCAAAATTAAAAGAAATCAATATGTCGAATTGATAAAGAACACACTATATGACCATCTTGAAATGGAAATTAATAATAATGAAAATACAAAATAAAAGACAAAATATAATACGTCAAAGTTTGTTTAACATTTTTACTACGTGAAATTTACAAACCTCAACTCTAGATGATAGATCTAATAGTTACTATAGGTAACAAAAGATAAATCAACTTAAAAAGAGAATCCCACTCATTTTCATATTTACTTAGCCTTAACAGCTTCCATCTCCTCAGTTCCTTTTTATTGCCTCCACCTCCCCCCCTCCCCCAACCATATTTTCTATGTTGCCTACAACAGCAACAACAAATTGTCACTTCAATTTCCTTTCGTATTGCCATTAATTTGTTTGTCAACAAATGTATCTATAAGCCTTTGAAGAGATTGGATTTAGATTAATTGGCTTTTTTTATCTTTCTTCCCGTAGGGAATCATAAAGCAACAATACCAAACTCCTAACTCTAATATTATATCTACCTTATTTGATTTCACTTTACTTGACAAATTGATATACTCACATTCTTTACTATCCAAGGACACTTTTTAAGTGATTTGAATGTGAAAATTCTTGTACTTGTCAACAATGTTTTTAAAACCAGACTAGATTAGTCGATTATATCGGTAAAATCAAAAACCAGACCGATGATCGGTTTGATGAGGTCTAAACTGATTTTCAAGGTTTTTCAAGATAACATTTATATTTTTAATTATTATAAATATTTTTAATTTTAAAAATTATTTAATAATATTAAAATTTTATTTATTATTGAACCAATTAGACTAACCAAATTGAAAACTAATCAGCTGACCAGTTCATTAACAGCTCTGATTTTAAAAACATTTGTTGTTACTTGATAAAATTTGAAATTTCTTTACTGCATGCTATTCTTTAATCACCACACATTACACATGAAACATGTACAAAATGTTGAAAATTGAAAATTATTTTACTTATATTGTCATTCATATAGGTCTTGTTCACTGGAAGAATCAATCCCTTATGGCCCTTAACGTGACCGACGCTCACAAAAGAATTTACATTCGGTTCATTTTTTTTTTAATCTCAGTACAATGGTTAGTTGTTAGCGGAGAGAAGACAGTTAGTGGTTAGAGTGTGTCATAAGGCCTTGCCACTAGACCAAAGCCTCGGTGGTTACATTCTGTACCCTTTCATTCAAAGGTGTTGATGTGCCCTCATAAGAAATTAAACACAATTTGTAACCCAGAGAATTTTGATTATATATCAAATGATATATTCCAATACATCTGTTATTTGAAAGAAAATTTCCGACGACAACTCTCCTTTACTAAATATTTGCTTACAATGTTGAAATAAAATATCATTTTCAAAGGCTTAACTATACTAATTTAAGAAAGCCTTAAACAAAGTAGACGGATCTGAAGTTTGAGAATGAAGGAAAGGAATAGCTAGAAAGGATATGATCATGCATCAGACATCGGAAGCTCCCCACAATCACTTATCACCACCCTCTTTCTGGGACGGTCGCCTCTATCTGTCTCTTGAGACTCAATTATCTTCACAACGTCCATGCCTTCTAAAACTTGTCCAAAAACGACATGCCTTTGATCCAACCATGGGGTCTAACATTTACCATACAGAGATAAGTATCATTACCTCAAATCAAACAGCTAAAAATGACAAAATATTCAACTCATTGGCTACCTAATCAGACCTTATCCTTAGAACAATTGATCAACATATATACACGAGCACTAATAACATTTGGTCAAAATAGAAATATACTCTATTACAAGCCATTGTGACAATTTATCAACCCAACAGAGTTTGGCCTAATATACACTTTCGTATCTCAACTCTAAACTTTTGATGCTTGATGTGCAACATTCCAATGTTTTGTTTGATTTCATTTTTGGGTCGCTAAAATTTTCAAATGTGCCCACACTTCAGTCCCTACATCCTTAACATAAGACTGCAATTTAATTCCTTCAATTGTATACCATAAAACATATCCGACCCTCAAAGTCTTGCACATTTAGCTAATGGTAGCAGTATAAGGACTAAAATAACAAATTTGAAATGCTTGGCATGCAAGTGTTTATTAGGCCAAACTTTAGAGAGTTTCGCCCTGAATTTTAGAATACTTCACATTCTTTAAGCAGGTATGAACCAGCCAAGTTAATCACGCTTGAAAAGAGATGTTTACTTGTAAAATACATATATCAATCTTGCATCCTGACAGTGACATCAAGGTTTATATCAGCTTTCATAAAAAAAAGTTCATATCAGCAGTTATATAGGGCAGCAAAGAACAGAGGGAGGATAAGTAGGAAAAGTAAGCCTCCCAAACATTTTCTTCTAACATTCTAACCAACAAGGAAGGACACAAGCAAAGTCAAGCAACTTAACTGCATCAACATTTCTAGTCTCTAAGGCAAAGTGTTAAGACCAGGAAAAAAGAAAGTCCAATTTTCAGATCCTCTTCTCCAGTAACTCTCAGATCAGGACATTTACGCCTATTATTAGAACTACATATATCAGCAAAGCCAGATGGCACAGACATGTTTTAACTTCTCAATTTGACAGAAGGAGTAATCCAAAATGCAGACTAAAAATAGTGATACATGCTTCTTTATTTCCTCAAAACATATGATGCTAATCCACACAGTAGGAAAATCTTGATAATATATCACATGAAAATATTAGCGTACGATAGTGTCCACATATATTAAATGCATGCTCATGATTCTAGGTATGAAGAAATTTATCTACCTTGACAGTGCAAATAAAAAACTGACTCCCGTTGGTGTTAGGGCCTGCATTTGCCATACTAACAACTCCTGGTCCAATATGGGCCACTGCAAAACATTCCAAATTTCAATCACCATTTACAAGTTACAATATATGGAATAGGAAAGGGAAATTAGCTGCAAGATGTAATTGACAAAGAATTTGTCAATAGAATAACCATGGAAATGATAAATGCTTGTTTACACATCAAAGCAAAGTAGAATATTTTCAGACTGCTTAGGTCTTGAATAAGAAGAATGAAGCTGAAATATAGAAATGATCACATGCCTTAACCTCCATTCATCTTCAGCCAACGAAACTACATTAATGGGATTTACCAAATAAAGGATTCCTAACTGCCAAAATATTAAATTGAGATAATCAAACTTACACTTGAAGTTTTCATCTTTAAAAGTACGGCCATATATGCTTTTACCTCCAGTTCCCTGCAATAATTTTCAAACTTTGAGGATTAGTTGTTTCCAATAAATGCCTCAAGCATAAAGCTAATTGAAAGTTGCAGCAATGCTTACATAGCAGACACACAAACACACAACATAGTATATCTCCAAATAGAGGGCATCGCAATGTCAAAGGTGTTGTGTAAAGGGAACGTTAACATTAATGAGCTTATGATTTAAGATTAAGCTATAAATGAGAGATTTTATGTTGCCATAAAAATTTAATTAAATGTCTTGCTCTTCATTGCTAGAGAACAAAGGCAATATGATTTAAGATTATATTGACGATATCCGCCTAAAAGAGCACTGACATTTCCTTTATCAAAGTCCCCTCCTTGAATCATGAAATCTTTGATCACCCGATGAAATGCAGACCCTTTGTAGCCAAACCCCTTCTCGCCTAATCAACATACCAAATTGAAACCAAATCATAACTCATTCAAAGCCCCAAAAATTCAATACCAAAAAAACTTAACAAGCTCATCCAATACATACCAGTGCACAAAGCTCGAAAATTTTCAGCTGTTTGGGGCACATCATCACCATATAATCCAAAAACAATCCTTCCAACAAGCTTCCCTACTGGATTCCCAATACTTATATCAAAATAAACTTTGTTGGTCACCTTAGCTTGTAAATCAGCTACCTAACAAAAATGAAAATTAAACATAAAGCTCATAACTTGAACCCACAAATCAATAAAGAACCTTTTTTTTTTTTTTTTTTTGCATAATTCAAAATTCCCACATGAATTCCAACCTCAGCACTAGCTCTAATCGACCTAAGCACATGGGTTTTCCTTTGACCATCATAGGATAAAGTGATAGGGGGAAGGCACAAGGAACCGGAGAAGAACGAGCTCGACGAAGATGACGAAACATTAACTCGAGCGGGACGTGCCAGCGCATTGCCCGTGGAGATTAATGCTTTGATCTGAACCGCGTTTGGTGGAACTGACGCTGATATGGTGGAACCCACATTCGAAGGCTGCAACCAAAAGAAAAAAAAATTGGATTGAGGAGTGATTGGTTGGCGAAAAAACGAAGGAAAAGGAAGTGAAAGTTCTACCAGAATAGCAAATGGAGCCGCCATTGATGGAAACGTGCCTGTGTATAGTACTTTGTGGCGTTACTGATATGATAATAGGAGATGGTGAGGTTTGGCCCGAGTCTGTTCTTTTGTCGCGGGTATTGTTGGTAATAATAGAGATTATGAAGGATATTATTGGTTTTCGGTATTCAACCGACCTGTCGTCGAAGAACCATGAACAAATGGTTTGAGATGACCGCTCTTTTTTTATGATGAGTTCCCTTATTAGATATGTCGTTTCAAACGCATGGGCCAAACACTGGAATCCCTGCCGAGCTACGTCGAACGACCATACCACGACAAACGAGTAGCGGATTGTTGAAATGACAAATGCATCCCCATGGAATCTCCAAGAGGGAACAATATCCGCCAGCGCACCCAACCTTCACAGCTTAGATAACCAATCACCAACTTCCAGCTATCTTTATGAAATGACATATTTTGCCTCATTTGTTTTTGAAAAGGCAATTCTAACCTCATTATGAAACGAGGAAAGATTTACCAATTGAAAGGTGTGATTTTTATGGGATCAAATTCAGATTCTCAAGGCTGTCGTTCGAGCCCATGGCAATTGGGTTGTTCAACCCTTTAATTTCAGCTGCTTCCCTTTCTCATTATTCCCACTCTTCACTTTTGCTTGCTAACACTGCGCGCATAACCTTTTTAGATAAGCCATCATTTAGAGCTCCATTTGCAAAAATGGCCACCACTGATACTGAACCCAGCACCAACCAAGATTCTATCAAAATCATTGATTCCCATCTTCATGTCTGGGCATCTTCTGAAGAGGTAACTCAAACACTGAAAGCTTTTGTTTCTCTTTTTCATTGAAGTAGTTTTCTTTCGTTTCAAAGTTAAGATTTCGGAATTTTCTCTTGCTATTAATAATAATTTTTCCCTGGGTTGTAAAGGCGGCAGATAAATATCCTTACTTTCCTGGCCAAGAACCCACTTTGCCTGGACATGTAGAGTTCTTGCTTCAGGTACAACTTTTTATGAGCCTAAATTTTTCTACTTGTTTTATGATTGCCTGCTTCTTTGGGTCCCTTTGAAGCAGAAGTTATGATTCATTTTTATGGTACAATGATTTTCTGTTTAACTGCTAATTGGAGATTAGCTTATCTTAGAAATATTAGCAAGTGGATTGATTATTTAGTTTGATTACTTATGAAGGTGTATTGATAAATATTTTGCTGGCATTGGAGTATTTTTGTGATTCTAAGAGAAATTTGTCTTCCCTTACCCGTAATGGTATTGCATGAGGATTTCTTGTTAAGGGAGTTCCATTCTGCTAATCTTATTATATAAGTAGTTTTGGTATTTGAGGACCAGTTGGTTCTTTTTGCGCTGCAAAGGTGATTGATTCCTGGTTTGTTTGACAAAATTTTCTTACGAACCTCTTGATAGTTGGTATCAAATTTGTTCTTTTTTTACTCTTACAGAACATGGAAGAAGCAGGTGTAGATGGTGCTCTAATTGTGCAGCCCATTAATCATAAGTTTGATCATTCTTTAGTAACAAGGTCTGTTAAGGTTTCATGGCTTTCTCTTTGCATAACCCTTCGTGGGAAAATGTCAATAGTTCTCTTTGCATTTAATGTAACTGATTATCACCAAAGCACTAGAAATAATTACCTAATACCCAATTATTTTCTGTTGGGCAGTGTCCTGAAGAAGTATCCAACCAAGTTTGTCGGCTGTTGCCTTGCAGATCCTGCAGAAGATGGAAGTGGACTTAAGAAGCTTGAAGAACTTGTCTTGAAGGTCTAGTCATGTTATAACCTACCCCCTGATAGCTTAGAGAAATCATTTTGACACTTAATCTTTTCATGCTAGGACGGTTATCATGCTGTTCGCTTTAATCCATATCTGTGGCCATGCGGTCAAAAGGTAATAGCCTTCATGTACAAATTGTTGTTGATTGTTACTCTGAATTTTTAAGTTTTCATTGTATCAGGTAGTTCAGTATGTTTGAGCATAGCAAGTAAGCTTTCCTGTAGATCTTTCTTGTGAAATGAACTGATAGGTAGTGATTGATTTCAATACCAAGTGGATGTGGATTCATTTGATGAAAGCAAGAAATAAAATCAGCTGTTTAACATCTAATTTTGAGTTAAATCCAAAATCCTCTTTAGCATATTGAAGATGCATGTACATACAAGTGAGGAAACCTACATTCTGAGATAATCAGCCTGATAAAGTGGAAATGATAGTTTAAGTCTGAGAAAATTATTAACTATTAAGCAACAGGGTCTAAGTTGGCTTTAGAGCAATCAACAAAAATCTTTTATTCTCAGTATGAGCTCCAATAGAGAAGTGGTGGGTTGATTACTTTGGAAAGCAAGACCATATCTTTTAATTCACAACAATTAACTACTAATATTGTCTGGAATTTTCACCAACTAGCTTGTAGTCGGCCTTTTACTGCTTACTCTACACTAGATGCAAGTGCATAACGACTAGAAAAAAGAGTACATTTGTGATAATTGATGATCCATGCAGATGACGAATAGTATTGGGAAGGCATTGTTTTCTAAGGCAGGAGAACTTGGGGTGCCAGTTGGTATCATGTGTTTTCAGGTATTAATCTTCTTAGATAATTCCTTTCAACCCAAACGTTATAAAGAATTAACAAGATGATGCCACACCAATTTGTTGTACAAGTTTCTGGATGATATTTACGAGATGGAATTTTCGGGTAATTAACCCTCTTGGTCATTGAATTATGTTCAAATTTTATTGTGGTCATTAAAAATTAATTTGGTTCAATTGAATCACTAAATTTTGATTTTTATTCTATAGGTTTTTTAGCTGAATTTTTTTTTATGATTCTTTGACTTTAAATTGATTTTGCATTTCAGATTTTCATCAAAACTCATAAAAATAGAAATTCAAAATTTTGTTATAAATGAAAATTCAAAATAATTTAATGACATAAGGAAAATAAGTCAATAAATCACAGTAGAATAAAAATTAAAGTTTAGTGATTCAATTCACATTAGAATTTTGGTTATAATTTAGTGACTATTGAAACAGATCACCCTGAAATTTTCAGGGACTCAATCTTCATATTGCAGAAATTCAGGAATTATGTACAGAATTTCCTTCAACATTTGTAATACTTGATCATTTGGGTTTTTGCAAACCACCAATGTAAGTTCTCTTGTATTTTGCCCTTATTGGATAAATGCACCTTTTCAATCTTTAACCGGCTGAAAGTCGCATTAGCTGCTATTATGCTCTTGTTATCTTGCAGAAATGATGAAGAAAGTCTTGCCTTCTCTGAGCTTCTCAAGCTTTCCAGATTCTCACAGGTATCTTTTTGATGCATGTTCTTGCTATAATGCTAAGTGTCGACTGTTGCTACCACGGCAGTGGGAGGGCCAAGGTTATTGGCTTTAACTCATCCAAGTCATGAAAATAAGAAGCGGTGGCACATATTAATAGCTAAAGCTCTAAGTTTGACATTTTCAGTCTAAGATGATTTAGACATCATGTTGATTTCATTAATGTATAAGGTTGTGCATTTTGAATTGTTGATAGTGAGTCACGCATCCAGAACCCTCCATTGATTAGTGTGTTCCTTTCAGAGTTCCATCACTTTTAATGGCTCGCCATAGATTCTTCATTTGTAAAATGAATCTTTGAAATGGCAGGTGTTTATTAAATTTAGTGCCCTGTTCAGAGTTTCAAGAATGTCATACCCATATAAAGATTTATCCCCTCTTCTGTCTCAAATTGTCTCCAGCTTTGGGGCAAACCGTGTAATGTGGGGCAGGTATCTACTGATTCTTTTTATATTTCTGTTTATTGGAGAGAATTCTTGACAGACACATTAATGAAAAGTTTCTACATATTTATTTTGTAGTGATTTTCCATATGTTGTTCCAGAATGTGGTTATGGTGGAGCAAAAGAAGCAGTGTCTTCTATCGCCAGTCAAGTAGCCTTATCATCATCTGAGTTGGAGTGGATCATGGGTAAAACAGTCATGCAACTCTTCGAAGGTCAGTGGCTCCATAAGCAAATATCAGAAGGTTGATCAACGAGGAAGAATCCAATTCTCAATCGTGCTGTACTCTTTCTTTGAGTCTGGTATCATTTGCCATCTAACTGAAACAATCCAATATTTGGAATAACACGACTTGCATCTTGTCTACAAAATTTCCAGAGGATAGATGAACAAAATTGGACTATTATGTTTAGATAACTCTTATTTAGCAAATCTTTGGGAATGCTATGAAGGTAATTTCTGATTGAACAACACAATGTAGAAAACCATTTCGGAATATAAAACACTAAGGTAATGTTTGATAGTGTAATACAATATAATCAAATACAAGTTAAATGAACTATGTCAAAATTTCTTTTGATTACATTACATTCTGTTATTCTAATGTTAGACATAAAATTATAAACATGAAAGACTATGTCAATATGAGAACAAATTACATCATTGTCATGTTCAAAATGAAGAATAACATAAGTTCACACCAATTTGCAGAAGTGTCAAATATCTTCACCAACGGTCTACTTGTTCCAAAGAAGGCGTAATTCTTTAAGATCAAGAATAAGTTAATGGAAAGTTGTAAAATTACAGCCAAATGCGTTTGTTAAATTAATATTGTTTATAAAAACATAGGACTTAAGTTTCCTCCAATAAATATAAAAAAAAATGAATGAATGAATTTGAAGAGTTATTAATTTGACAATAAATAGTGCTGAAGAAGATGTGAAGAATAATATAAAGATAACAAAAACAAAATGAATATGGTTGGAGGTTGTTTATGAATACAATTATTTTGCTTCTTACAAATAATCAAGTGTAAGGAGGTTCAATCAATTACTATACACCATGGTTTACAATGGGATCCATTGAAATTTTGACCCATAATTCTTGTGAAAATTTTTTTTTGATCAATTTCCGTAAGTCTATTCTATTATAAATTTTCTTTGAAAAGTTAATATTCTTATTCGCAAAACAAAACAAAGAAAAATGTAATGTTAAATTTCTGGAAGAAAGAACAAAAAATGAATACTAATAAAATTTTAGGAAACCTTAAAAAAAAAATGAGTCATATACATAGATTTATTATTGGAGAATCCATATTCAATATTGACAATTTTTTTTTCTAATATTGTAGTACATAAATAGATAAAATAATTTTAGTCTAGCCAACTACAATATATTCAACACTAAAAATAATTTTATTCTAGCCCACTTAAGTATCACTAGTTAATATTTTGATTTAGAATACGTGCCTAGGGTTTAGAATTATTTCTAATTTTTGTAATTGCATGAAATTAGGGTAAATTATAGCTAAAGTAACTTCTATAATTTTATTTTATTATAATTAAAATAATTAGTAATTTAGGGATGCACTGGCATGACTAGATTGTATCACTAACTCAATGATGAAAATATGTAAGCTAGAGACAGCATTTTTCGTTGTTATTTAGTGACAAAATATATAATATGTCACTATAGCAGTTCATTGTTATTTCGTTTTAATAACAGAAATTTAGATTTTAGCAATAGAAATTCTAGTCACTAAAAACTTTTTTTTTGGTGGTGTTCATTATGCATTAAATTTTTTTTTTTTAGTAGAGCCTAAGAATTGTTCATTTAAAAAAAATCCAATAGAACTATAGAATCATCTCTTAATTTATTATTAATTTAAAATCAATAATAATATGTTTTTCATACATTTAAATTTTATTATTCATTCAAAAGTTTCATCTTACAAATCACTATATAATTACTATTACTATGTAAAAGGTAATAAATCATTTATGAAAAAAAAAAAGATACAAACAATTGAATAAAAGAATGTTTTAATCAAATAAGGACTAAAAATGCTGTTTTAAAAAATTATTGATATTGGCACTAAGATTTTTTATTGTGTAAACATCTTTAGATTTATTTCGTTTAGAAGATTTTAAGTTGATACCAAACTTATAATTTCAACCAAATAAAAACAAAAATTATATAGTAATAAATTTACTAATCTAATAGCCTAAATGCCGACTAAATCAGTATAAAATTTTTAGAAAATGATCAAAAGTAAATGTTATAATAATAATAAAATTAATTAGTAACTCAATGCAAAATTTTATATTCAAAAGCAAGTCACTTTCTTTGAAAGTTGAACGTATAAATTCAAAGTAATTACAACTATTTGGAAGTAAGGTAATACATGAGATTCTCTCAATAATATAAGAGAGACAAAATTTCAAATAATTAGTACATAATACTTCCTCAGTTCCTGATACATCTTGTTTAAGATTTTTACACAGGAGAGATGGAGAGGTACGATGAGAGTCTAGAAAAGGGAGGGCCGAGATTCAAGGATTTTAAAATTCAAAGCATTGTGTCCAGCTTAGGAAACAACTCTAATCTCAGAATTGATAAGGGCGATATTGGTGGAGGAAGTATATCACTGAAGATTCAAAATTCAATTACCCAAGTAGGAATAATGTCAAATATAGATGGGCCCCTTTCAGTTTCAAATTCTGTGTTTCCTGAGTTGGGATAAGTGGAGGTCTTGCAGTCTTATGGAAGTAGTCTGCTGTTTGTGATGTTTCTAGTTTATCTTATAATCATGTTGATTTAGTGGTTCATGGTGATAATGTTGTTGATTGGCATTTGACTTGCTTTTATGGTTTTCCTGAACATGCCAAAAGAAGAGAATCATGGGCTTTGTTGCATTCTCTTGCCTCACGATCTTCCTTACCGTGGTGTGTTATGAGGGATTTTAATGATCTTTTAAATGCTTCAGATAAAATGGGAAGGGTTCCTCATCCAAAAAGGCTTTTTGCAGGTTTTATGGCAGCAATTGAGGATTGTTCTCTAATTAAACTAGAACTTTGAGGGGTTGATTTTACGTGGGAACGGAGTCGTGGACAGTGGATTGGGTTAAGGAGCGCTTTGACAAGGCTTGTGTCACCAGTGCATGGCTCTCACTTTTTCCTTTGTGCAAGTTGCGAGCGCTTATTGCAACGGTATCTGAACACATGCCCATTTGCTTGAGTTTGGTTTTAAGCAATGAAAGCATTAAATGGTATCATTTTAAATTTGAAAATGCTTAGTTGAAAGAGGAAGGGCTTAATGAGGCTTTTTGGCATTATTGGGTAACACTTGGTTCTTGCGATGTACTAGTTAAGTTTGATGCTTGTACCTCATTCCTTGCTAAAAAGGGATGTGAGCAGATGCTTGTACCTCATTCCTTGCTTGTTCATCATTCCTTCCTAAACAACAGACTAATAATTGCAAAAGTCGTATGCTTGAACTCTATAATAAATCAGATGATGAATTTGTGAAAGAGTATACTGATCAGCGACGTCAATTGGCTTTGGTCTTGGAGCAAAAAGAAGCCTATTGGAAATAGCGTTCTAAGGTGTTTTGGCTGGCTGAGGATGATGCTAATACAAAATTTTTTCATACAGCAGCAACTAGTACGAAGCGCTCTAACAAAATCACGCATTTGCATGCTGAGGACGGGTCTATTGTTGAAGATTCGCCTGGTGTGGCTTATGTTGTGAGAAATTATTTTCTTCGGTTGTTTGCAGCCACGTGTTGCTGCTCTTCTCTAGTTTTTGAAGTCATTAAGGTGCAATGTTGACAACGAATTTTTAGTTGCCCCTTTTTCTAAAGATGAATTTACTACTGCTATAAAACAGATGCACCCGGACAACTCTCCCTGACCAGATGGTTTGAATCCAGCATTTTATCAAAGATTTTGGAAAGAAGTAGGGGAGGATATGTTTAGAGCTTGTATAGGTTGGCTTGAGGTTGGTTGCTTTCTTGACTCTCTTGACAATTCTAGTATTGTTCTGGTTCCAAAGGGGGCAAATCCCAGCAATATGAAAGATCTACGTCCAATCGCTCTTTGCAATGTCTTATACAAAATCCTGGCGAAAGTGTTAGCCAATATATTGAAACGTGTTCTCCCAAAACTCATGTCAATTTCTCGATTCGCTTTTGTGCCAAGCCAATCCATAATAGATAATGTTATGATAACTTTTGAAGCTCTTCATTTCATGAGAAGAACAAACAAGGGGTAGTAAAGGGGATGTTGCTTTGAAGTTGGACATTAGCAAGGCGTATGATCACGTGGATTGGAATTTCTTATGCTGGATTTTATCAATGATGGGTTTCTCAACCCAACGGATTCGATAGATATTGTTGTGTGTGGAAACTATATCCTTCACTATTGTGTTGAATGGCGAGCTTATTGGCCTCATCATTCCAAGTCAACGTCTTCGTCGAGGTGATCCATTATCACCTTATCTTTACATCCTTTGTATCGAAAGGTTATCTATGTTACTTTCTCAGGCTAAGGAAAGAGGTTTTATCCACGCATGTAAGGTGTGCAGCGGAGAGCCTAGTGTCTCGAATCTTCTCTTCCTTAATGATAACGTTTTTTTCTTTAAAGCAACTAAGGAAAAGCGTCTTACTATTAAGGAAATTCTCACCTCTTATGAAATAGCATCTGGGCAAGCCATAAACTTCCAAAAATCTGGCATTATGTTTCGTTCAAATGTTAGAATGGATAAGCATCTTGGGAGTTTCTAACCCATTGAATACAGATAGGTACTTGGGTCTTCCTTCATTGATTGGGCGCTCTAAGAGAGCTATCCTTAAGTTCCTTAAGAAGAAGTTATGGAACAGATTTCAAAGTTGGTCAGCAATACTTATCTCGAGCTGGGAAAGAGGTGTTTCTCAAACCTTAGCGCAGGCCATCCCCACATATTGTGTGAGCACCTTCATGTTGCTCGTTTCCTTTTGCGAAGAACTCCAATGAATGATGAACTATTTTTGGTAGGGAGGGAGCTCTTCAAGTGCTAAAGGAATAGGCGGCACAACTGGGATAGTTTTTATCATCAAAAAGAAGTTGGCGGTTTGGGGTTTCGAAATCTACATGGTTTTAACCTTGCGTTACTCGCTAAACAGGGTTGGTATCTCTTATCTCAACCACACTCTATTGTAGCTCGTATTTTTAAAGCGAAATATTTTAAGGATATTTCCTTACTTTCAGCAACTCCCGAGTCTAACCCCAGTTTTACATGGCGTAGTGTGTGATCAGCGAAAGCTATTCTAGAGAAGAGTTGTCATTGGATGGTGGGTGATGGCAAATAAATCCAAGTATGGAGTGATTCGTGGCTAAGGCACAAGGTTGATTATAATGTTGTCGCTAAGCCTAATACGGGAATGGAACATCTGCTAGTGGAGGACCTGATAAATCCGAATGGTAGTTGGAATAAAACCCTAATCCAGCCCCTATTTTCTCATCAAGATGTGCAGTTGATAACAAGCATAATCCTTCCAATTCAAGCCTAGCTAGATAGGATGGTTTGGAATTTTAGCAAAGATGGTAAATATTCGGTTAAACCTGGCTATCAAATTCATATGGATAATTTGGGCAATGATGGTTCTGGTAGTTTGAGAAATGGTTGAAAACAGCTTTGGAGGATTGTGCTCCTAAAGTTAGGAAATTTCTTTGAAGATTGTGTGATGGTTGTCTCCCTCTCCGCAGCAAACTAATTTATATAGGGGTTCATATGCCTTTTACTTGTCTAACAATGATGTGGAACATACCTGGCACATATTTTTGGACAGTCATTATGCTAAAGAATGATGGAATCACGCAAAACTCAGGATAACATGTGATGATGCTGAGGAGTTCAATCCATGGTTTTTTTCTCTGCTTGAAAGTGAACATGTTGATGTGAAAGCTAAGGCAGGAATGATTCTATAGGAGATTTGGAGTCAACGCAACCTCTTGTGGAAGCAACATTTTGTTAACCCTTCGCAAGCGGTTAAATATGGCGTTCAACTACTTGAACGATTGGAATTTGGCACGTCAAACCAGACATGCTGATCAACAGCCCACTAGTCCTGATGTGCTTACCAATTCTCGTTGGAAAATGCCTAATATGGGATGGATTAAATGTAATGTAGATGCCGCCTTCATGTCGTCTTCACGATGTGCTGGTATCGAGATAATCCTTAGGGACAGTGAAGTTCGTTTTGTACAAGGCAAGACTATTTGTCTACAAGAATTGGGAAGTGCTAAGAAGGTTGAAGTTGTCGGTTTGAAAGAAGCCCTTTCGTGGTGCTTAGAGTTAGGTCTGGGTAGAGTTTTATTTGAACTAGATGCAAAGGAGGTAGTGTCAGCTTTTATTCCAATTCGGATAAGTATACTGAGTTTGGGAGTTTGATTGTTGATTGTGTCCATCTTAGTAAGCAGGGAAGTGACATTTCTGTGTCTTATATTAGGAGACATGTTGATGGGAGTGCTTATCGTCCTGCTAGAGCTGCCCATTTACATGCTTGTCCCTCTGTGTTTTTGTAGCCTCCTTTATTCCTTGAAGAGAGTTTGCTTTTTGATATAATTGATGCTTAATAAAAGCTTGATCTTTCTCTGAAAAAAATTTACACATAAATGAAAGATTGTGTTTAATTAGTGTTATTATATAAGTAAAATATTATATTATTTTAATTAATTATCTCCACAAATTATTGTGTACCTTTAAAAAGAAATAAATATTATGGAGGAGGAAAATGGTAGAGTTGATGTTCATGGATAATTGTAGAACGTTATATATTAAGAAATAAAAACTTTTCTTTTAAATGACATATATTAATGAACAAGGAAAGTATATAGTATCAAATATATATAAAGACATTAATAAAAAGATAAATATAATTTCAAAAACTAATACATATATCTGAGTAATATAATATTTTTTATAATATACAAATAATCATAATTATGTGAAACAAATTTTTTTAAGATGAGACTTAAAAAAAATTATAAAAATATAAGATGGAGTATATTTTTATTTATAACTTATCTAACTTGAAATCAAAATTTTTTATGATTGCATGAAGATTATTCTTATATAGAGTATCACTGTAGAGAGTTTTACTATATAAAATTAGTAGTAATTAGTTATTTATTTAGTCATTCATTGCTTGCAATAACTTACTTCAATGCTACCCCATCTTTTGCGTAAAATGGGATGCCATGTGGGTCGTGATAAAAAGACGTAATGCATTTAAAAGCATGCTAAAGAAGAACATTGTGATGCAAAAGAAAAGACCATAAAAGAGGCCATCCACAATAACCACAATGGTGTATCAAGTTTTGGGACCTCATATAGGTTTTCTTGGGTTAGGGTTTATTTGCTAAGAAAAGGTAGTTTTGGATCTATTTATTACATCAATAGAAGAAAAACCATCAGTCGCAAAGTCGATTATTTTATTCCTAAGGTAATAGTAAAATCTACAATTATGGATCACTCTTTGTTACTCAAATTTGAGAAATGAGTTCTCTCCAATTTTATTATGAGTCCATATATTGTGCATTGCTACGATGATAAGGTAACAAACATAGGTACCTTTTTTTTTTTTTTTTCCTTTTTATAATGATCCCTATAGTTATGTGATTTTTGGTACAATTGACATGGCAAAATAGGGTACATCGTATACTAAGTCAGTTCATATCCGTCTATCACGTCATAACCAGTGAACGAAAATTTGACTAATTTTGAATTTAGTACTTTATTAGAATAAATTAAAGGATTAATGATTTCAATAGAATGATTTAGTGCAATTGATATGGTAAAATAGAGTTCATCATATGCTGAATCAGTTCATATTCGTCTGTCGTCATAACCAGTGAACGAAAATTTGATTAATTTTGAATTTAGTACTTTATTAAAATAAATTAGAGGATTAGGATATCAATAGAGTGATTTTTTTCGATGATCTTCTCAGAATGACTCATATAGTTAGGTCATCTTCTATACTTTTGGAGTATTATTCTCGGCTTAGTTTGGAATAAGAAATAAGAAAAATCTATGGTGGGTTATCAGAATGTGAAGTTATTTCACCAATTAAAATCTCCTAAAATGGCCACCTATAGAATTAGTCTAAAATTAATAAAATATCAAGTTGGTATTCTAGTCATAAAGAATCGATATAATGATTACATAATATAGAGTCTATTACCAATTTATGGATTATGAATCGAAATTAAGATTACATAATATTGACCCTGTTATCAATTTATGGATTAAATATATATCTGTCAAAAATCCTCAACTTAGAGCTAGATAGATAGTGCAAACAATCAATATAAAGGATATATATAGATTTCAAATTATCGTTAATTCAAAAGAACATATAAATTAAAAAAAAAAAAAAGTCAATCCATAAAAGGAAAAATTAAATAAGAATAAAAGTGATAAGTAGAGAAAAAAATATATTGAAGAAGATTTTATATGAAAAAAATATAAATAAAAAGCAAAATAAAAGTCATATAGAAGTAGAGTTTGATTTCTTCCTAAAATGATATTTAAGATGGAATGGTTTTTTAAATCAATAAATCAAAATATATTATCTTCTACTTAGACTGATAAACTTACGAGAAATTATTATATCTTCTATTTAAGGCAAGAAATAAATTTGAATACTTTGATGGTTTGACCTGTTGAGATATCTTTCTAAATTATAAAATAAAGGATTTTACATAGGTATATATCTAACTTTACTTACCAAACAAGTAAATATAGTTCTAATCTAACCAGAAAATAAAATAATAATCTAATTAGGAATTCTACTGCAAATAGCCTAATATAATCTTAACATAACTAAATAGAAAAAATAACCCCACTTCGGTTGAGAAATTTATTTTTGGGTAATGCCACTTATAATATTTTAGTTGTTGATTAAGGAAACTGAAAGATTGTAGCTTTATATAATCGTTTTCTTAACCACCTTCATCATTTTTAATACTCACTCTTTCCATGCTATAACTTAAGCACTTGGCCAATGAAATCCTTACTCTTAAACTCGATTAATTCAAGTTTGAGTTGCCCCATGTGAGTCATTGTATGATAAACTACGTTTAATAACATTCAATTCACTTAGAAATTGCTCATATTTTTACCCTATCAATATCACGGATTATATATCCTTTGACCACTCTATTAATGAGTGATTATTTTGAACTGCATCGCAAGTTACATCATTTGACTATTTTATTGATGAATAACTATTTTGAACTGACCTATTTGAAAATTATTCATGATGTTGCATTGTACCGAGTCTAATCACAAATTGGCTTTATTTGATAGATAACTATTTCATGAGTTGATGATAAATTAATTTTTCCTGTATTGCTATTATAAATTGTCTATAACATTTCACATATATTAAAATTGTGATCATATAGCATATCTTGAGGCATCTTTCTATTATTTGAATTCTCTTGTTGAACATGATACAACTTATTACTCTAACATTGTAACTTCTATTAGACCAAAGGTGGCACTCACTTATATAATTGAATTTGTCAAGTCCTATCAAACGCTCTTCCAATGTAGATCTAAAGGCTCAAATAATAATATCATCATTAATTGAAATTTCAAATCTTTTCTCTAATTGTATACAAAAAGTCCTATTTGAACATGCTCCAACTGTATACTAGTTAAAATTTCTTAAAATGACCAACTATAAAATTAGTCTAAAGATTAATAAAGTATAAAATTTCTGTAGCTAGCTACAAAGAATCTAAATAAATATTAGATATATAGGCCGCAAAGGGTGTTAAATATATAGACTTTAAAGTCGTTAGTTTAAAGCTAAATATAGAGGTTATGCAAACCATTACTATAAAAAATATATAGATTTCAAAGATCATCAATGTAAAAAGATATATAAGTTAAAACAGTTAATCCGTGAAAGGAAAATTCGAATGAGAATAAAAGAAATAAATTAAAAAAGAATTATGTCTTGATGCATAGAAATATCATTCTAAATTACAAATTAAAGACCTTTATATAGACATACATCTAACTCTACTCACCAAATAAGCAAATATAACTCTAATTTCACTAGAAAATAAAACTTCATTTGTACATCTGTTGCTTATCGGTTGTTTTGGTTCATAATTCTCTGTAGCTGTTCAGGGTTCACCGTCATATTAGAATACACTACGCTAGCTGCTGCTTTCTTCTGAACCTATTTGTTATTAGGGTCGTTCTAGTGTGTACGGAATACATGACGTACCCAAAAATATATTGATCGTCGGATCATCAGTCCCTCAAAAAATGAGGATTGGACCAACATAAAGAAAGGAAGTAAAACAAAGAAAAAAGGACGTGTCAACAACAAAAGCATCTAGTGCAGTCCACGATTAATTGAGTCATGTGGGCTCCACTAAACATTTATGTAGAATACCAATTATATCCTCCAGATAGTGGCAAAATTACGAAATGAATACAAAATCGTTAACAATAATGGCCCAAAGTGATGTCCATGGTATTGGGTTCATAAAAACACAACTGACCCATTTGTGAGCCTTTTTCACTTGTGTAATAGAAGTGAGAACCCTTACTAGAATTGATCAAATGGTTCGATTTTGAATTAAACTGAGTCAAAAAAATTAAAAAACTGAATAAAACTAAATTTGTTAAAAATTTAATCGAGTTCAATTATTGGATGATTTCATTTGAATTGATTTTTTTACAAAAATTTATTTTTAATACTTTAACTATCAATACTTAAATTTTTTGCGTTTCTCTTTGGGTAACAATCCTTTCTTAGCAGCCCCTATCAATAATGTCATTTACGTTAAAAAAAACTCCAAGCCATCGTTCATTCCCTTGCTGTTCATCACTCAATCATCTCCACACTAAGCAACACTGTCAATTCTTTTGAGAACATTTGACACTTTTATTTGACTATTTTCTAATGTAAGAACTGTTAATCTATACAAAATCTTGTTACTTGACGTCATAGCAGTCCAGGCATTTCTACTCACCCTGCGTCATCATTTCTCACTAAGGTGAAGTAAATGGGGGAGGGGGAAGAAATTAGTCCATGAATGGGTTATCCTGAGTGCTATAAATATACAACTCGTAAATGAGTAATATACAAAGGAAATTACAAAACTCAATCAGCTAATCCTCAATCCGTTGGATTTCACCCATCATTATTCGATTACTTGTCACTTTAAAACCAAGGAGAGCAGGATCGATTTGTCTCCCTTTCCTAACTTTCTTTTTGCCACTTCGGCTCCCTTGTGTCCCATCTGATGATTCTGGCCCTGCTGCTGTCATGTGTACCTCTGGCGCAGTAGTCTTCTTGGTATTACTTTTAAGCATGTCTATAAATGATGGCTCTGACACATCAGCATCCCCACAAGAAGATGTTTGTCGGAAGCGCACATCTTTCTTACCAGATGCCATGATGTCAACACCCTGGTTCACCGGATTTCCCCCTAAAGATATTACATATGAACTATTACGCTTCGAGAATGCAGAAACACAACAAAATTAAGGGGACATTTGCTGCAATAACAGCTCTTAAGAGTAGTATTCCAGAACAGACATTTAAAGTGAACAGTGAAAAGATAGAAGCATACTCTCAACACTAGTTGAACTCTTCCCACGAATAACCATATCAGAGACCAGATCAGATAGTCCGTCTTGGGATGATGAAGTCCGAGAGGCAGTTGGTCGTCTCAACAATATACTCTCTGGTCCTTTGGATAGTACAGGGGCCCTGTCACACAAAGAATAACACATCACTCCAGAAACTTTGGCATGCACACTAGGTTGGATTTGGAAGACAGATAATAAGCACCATGACAGTACAAATAAATAAAATTTTCCTTCAAGTTTCAAAGGACTGAATCATTACAAAGGATGACGTTGCCACAAAAATTTTTACAATCATAATGTACCTCGCTCTCACACCAGACACCACAAAATGAACTTTCTTCATAAGAACTGGGCAGCTGAGAGAACCAAACACCCGTCTTAAAATATTCATGAAAAAAGCGACTCGCATATTTGACTAAATAACACCCTGCTTCATCTTATCCCTCCTTTCTTAAAAACCTTGACTTGTAGAAAACTTTTAAGCAGGATGAATCTGGGTCACAGCATCATACATACATAGAACTCATTTGTATTTAAGAGCATGGAAAGAAAAAAGAAAAATACGAACATAGATTAGAGATGATATCCTTAGGGGTGAGCACGAGACTCAGAGATTCCTAAATTGGACCGAACCAGAACCGAAATCCCTGATGTGAATAGTAAAATACCCAAACCGAACTATACCAATTTTTTTAAATGGGACGATACTGGAGATTTTATATTATCCGGGCTGAACGTTATTGTCACCATCCCATACTAAAAAAATCGAACGTGTGTATATATATATATATATATATATATATATATATTAAGTTTACTAATTAACTCACTCAATTAGTATTAGACTTATATTAATTATAAATTAGTAGTAAACATTAAAAAATTTTAATTTAACATCTAATGAGTAAGTTATTAATTATAATTTATTAAATTAGCACTTATTTATTTTATTCTTGAATGCGAAAAATATAAAATTTATTTTATTTTGGTTCATAAAGATAAAAATATAAAGTTTAATTTTTAATAAATTAAAATAACCAAATACCTGAATCGGGACCAAACAGAACCCAACTGTCTCGACAGAACCAAACTGACCGGTCTCCAATTTATAAGGAACCGAACTGAACCAGACTGAAAATTTGGGACGTTACCGGTTCTAAATTTTTAAAATCCCCAAAATTTCAATCCAGTCCTGGAGATTTTCAAGTCCCTAAAGTGGACCGAACTGTACTCACTCCTAGATATTCCTACTAGGACAATTACTTCTGTGACCACATGAAGACTATGGTTCTTGAGTAACACTAGCACACAGAATTAAGTAGAACACCTATAGACATTTTTGTAGGCCAATAATATTGTCTTCTTTATATCCCTTTTCTAGAAAGTTGAACACCATTAATAATACTGGAGAAAGCATCTAAGAACCACTAGGGACAGAATTGCAACTATTCCCAAATCTAAGCGCAGCAGCAATGAAAATCCAGGTTTCTACAATCAATAGCATAACAAAAAACTTACTGATTTATGGAAATATCTTCACCAAATGAGTTTTGTGGTCCAATCTTGTCATCATAAAATCCTGCATTCCCGCCAGGCAAAGTATTTAGACACTCTTGCATACATTTAAAAAAAAAGCTTTCAAAGAAACGAGCAATGGAAATCACCAGAAATACCTAGAGAAGAATGCCTACTAAGAGCATTAACTGGAACCTCTCCGCGATCTGTAACAGCCAATCGTGCTTGCTCAGCCATGCCAGTGTGAATCTCAGTAACTGAAGCTTTGATCATACCCTCGCCTTTCGACCCATACTTCCTCCCTTCTACCTCTAGGTAGTCTCTATTGATGGATGATTTATCAATGAAGTTAGGATCCGTGTGAACTGCCTGTGCAGTCTCATTAATGCCTAACAACGACGGATTTCCCTCGAATGTTACTCCAGATTCAGATTTAAAGTGTAATTTTTCTATGCTCCCCAAGTTGCTGGCATGTTCACCCACTGAAGAAAACTCTGCTGGTTCACAAGCATTAGAACCATAAGACCCTATTGTGAATGAATTGTTTAGACTGGCTTCTTGGTCTGAACCAACACTGAAAGGGTGGTCTGACAAGGTTGGTCCAGAAAATTGGGCAGATGGTGACTGCTTCTCAAAAGATATCCCATTGCTCAGATGTAGTGAATCAGCAGGCTGATGGCCCGATTTTTGATGGAGCAATTCCATTAACAACCGTCTTGACTTGTCATCATTCAATCCATCCGACATCCATAAACTTGGATCTTCAGCAATCATTTTAATATCAGACTCCCTTTTCTGCCTCTCAGCATTGATGTGCAGTTGCGGAATTCGGGATTCCATCCAGTCATTTGCTAGTGGCCCATTATTTTCAGGCCAGCGGCCCTCAATTGCATCGAGATGTGATGCATGAAATTGGTTCAGAGCCAGTGGGTGATGATGATTATGAGGGTGGCTGCCTGAAGACAACACTCCCACTTGACCAGCAGACTGCATCCGTGTGGTCAACTCCTGCATATCAAAGCCATGAGCATGAACCATAGCATTTACAACATCCATATTCATCCCCGAAGCACCAGCAGGCAAAGACAGAGACCTCTCAAATGGCACTGACCCAGATTCATAAAGCCCTTGCCGCAACCGGTCTTGAAATGAAAAATTACGCTCAAGGTGGCTCAGCTGATCCTCATGTAATGGCCTCTGCTGCCACTGATAAAAGTCTAATGGGTTAATTCCTGAAGGGTGAGCTCTGTGACTACCAGCTAGACTCCTGAGGAACTGGTCATTCTCATTAATTGGCCACAGAGAATCAATATGTCTCTCTTCTTCAATATTCACTCGCTGTCTCAATCCTATTGGCATCTGCCTTGCCTGCAGCTGTTCTTGAAGAATCTGATGCTCTAAAGATTGCATCTGCCCATGCTGTGCATGTGACAATAGCTCAAATAAATCTCTCTGTTCTTGCTGTTGTGCCTGACCAAATGTTCCTTGAGTAAGCTGTTCTACAGATGGAACAAAGTGCCTTTGAGGATTATGGGAGCACTGTTGCATCTCATGTAGAAGTTGTTGCTCTAACAAAGTTGAAAGGCCAGGATCAGGAATCTGACCATGCAGCAATTGCTCAAGAAGCACCTGCCGAGCTTGTGACTGTTGTCTTTCCTGCAAAAGCTTCTGCTGTTGATGAAACTGCTGCTGCTGCAATTGATGTTGCTGTTGGAGCTGAATCTGTCGTTGTAGCTGCTGCTGCTGTTGCTGTTGTAGGTGAAGAGAAACAAGATGATCCCGCTCTGTCACAGTA
Source organism: Omphalea diandra (assembly GCA_949677035.1). Lineage (NCBI taxonomy): Eukaryota > Viridiplantae > Streptophyta > Magnoliopsida > Malpighiales > Euphorbiaceae > Omphalea > Omphalea diandra. The sequence goes on from CATIWR010106153.1 coordinate 46,904, forward strand.
TGATCAGCCAAATGTTGATGGTGACCAAAATTCTGACCTGGAACTTGTTCTAAAAGCGATTCATTTAAGCGAGAATGAGATAACAACATATTTCGTTGTTGGAGCTGCTGCTGCTGCTGAATTTGTCGTGACATGAGCTGCTCTGCTAAATCAAAATGATTAGCCTCTTGTTCAACAAGTGATAAATGGTGAGTAGCAGTGGCATCTTGAAATGAATTGGGGACAGAATGCATTTCTTGTCTGTAAACATCAGACCATTTCTCTGCAATAGACGCTGAATCAGTCATAGCACCATATGGAGCAGCCCTTGCCGCATTAGAAGGTACATCAGATGACTCAGTTTGTCTCGCTTGAGAGCCTTCAAGCTCAGACCAGAACAAACCAAAAGGGTGCAACTTATTATCACTCTGATATGATAAACCAGGTTCTGTCAATTCACTTGGAAGAGATGGATAACTGTTAGATTCTGCTAAAGGATCAAGAGCATTCCCAGATAATTGTGTGGTAGTATAGCTACTACTGCCAGGTCTTCCTGGAAAAACAATTTCTGGAAAATTAGAAGTTGTTAGTATGGGATGTAGGGGAGAAAAAATTGATTGGTAAAATTAGAAGTGCAAATCACAGTTCTAATTTCACTGTAAAACCCACAATTTTTTTTTAAAAAAAAGAACAAACCTTCATCTTGTGCAATAAAATCATGAATGCTTTGATCCTCCAAGTGTGGCAAGTGAAGTGAATTATCGGGCTCAGAAATTCTTGATTGAGCATGCTGAGCTGTGAGACCACTGAAGTCAGATAATGGCTGGCATAGGTCATTTACTGCAGATGAATCAGAATTTTCTAGAGAAGAAGCAGCAGGTACACTAGGCTCCAACTTTCCTCCTAAAGCCCCAGGTTGTTCCAGCTCAGAAGTAGGATACCCTCCCCTCAATTTGAGATGTGGCATGACCTCACCCAAACTTTGGAAAGGTGTAGCTTCAGGAGCCTCTGCCAAGCGGACTGGCAAATCCATCCCAAAATAACCTTCTTCAAACCACAAGATGATGTCTGCTCCAAGAAATGGTCCCTGAGTCTGCCCATGAGGATCAACATAATAGAAATACAAATCCTCAGGTGGAATACCCCTCTCTAGGTGTTTTGCCTCACTTTTACTTGCCAAGAGTGATACAGTGCTACCATGCTCTGGATCAGCACAAGGGAGAACAAATAGAGAGTTCGAATCATCAGGAAGCTTAGACTTAACATCAAAAGAAGAGCTGGCCTCGACATCATCAGAATGAAAATCTCTAGTCGAAGTTGAGTTTATTATCAGCCCATTTTTGCCAATCTCTTTCAAACTATTGCTTTCCAAAACTGTTGCAGTGACTCCAACTGCAGTAACCTTGTTTCCTTCTTCATGACCAATCTCTTTTTCTGGAACATAGTGCATTCAATTTCATTCAATTATGAGGTGATGGGAAAATAATGTAGTTATACTAAAATACACATTCAAATGTGAGGGAAAATTTAAGGGAAAATCCATTTAACACTCACCATTTAGCACATTTAAATGTGAGTCACTATCCCACAAGGAATGATCACCACCAGTTTGACCTGCAACGTTGTTTGTAACATCTTGAAAGGCATCAGCAGTCTCTCCAGAGGAAACTGATGGATGAATACCCAGTTTTCCCTCAATGGTATCATGATCGACAACACCTGCACAAGGAACATAGAAAGGGATTTAGATAAAATAATGTAACTAAAAATATATTGTAAAAATATGTCAAGTGATTAAACCTAAAATACCTGAAACATTTTCGGCCGACAATCCTTTTTTAAATGAATTGTATGCTACCCCACTACTTGTGATCTTCCCGTTCCATATGTCAGTGAGTACAGCCTGCTGGCATCACATACACAATTCAAGGCAAGGGAGAATTAAGTCAATAGAAAAATCTTCTAACCAAATGAACAAACAGTATGATGGAAATAGAAAAACTATGTGAGGAACCCAATTACGTACCTCCTCCTCAGCATCGGGAGCAACAAAAGCCAAAGGGTCATTAATGCCAACTTGTGTAATTGGTAAAGATTCGTCCATTACATCAGGCATTGAAGCAAAAACCAAATTGTCCTTTTGAAGACGATAAATGTCAAGAAGCTTGCCCCTTGGATAGCAAAATGTATCCGACATGGGGTTGGGCTTGCCAATGACACTTCTGCTTTTATTTGAGAAAGGAGAAGAAGCGGTGCCCGTAGGTGAAGACCGACCAATTGCATTAGACCTTCCTCGACCAACTGCGAAGCCTAAATTTGAACCATCACCCCGCCCGAATCCAGGTGCAGCACGATAGGAAGTGGAGCCAGAGGAATGAACCTCCATCCTATGCCTTGGTCTCCACTTATCACGAGAATCTGAGTCACGCTCAGAAGCTGTACGGTTGCTAACTATAGAAGATTGATTGTCATAGTAAGCATCTTCCTTCTCTTTCTCAACATCCATTTTCTTCTCAGTTCGGGATTCCTTCTCTTTGTCTTCAGGGCCCCACCTAGATGACCATTTGCTATCTCGACGTGCTTCATGCCCAGCGTTCCGATTATTACTGTCATGCCACCGATCAGAGGAAGGCAAAACTCTGTTCTCCATTGTTTCTCTGATTGAAATACTGTCAACACGACGGTCTGTTTTCCTACGATCTCTTCGAGCATGAAGTAAGCCAGTTTCCCTTTCCTCTTCACGCCAGCGTCGGCTACTTTCATTCTCAGTAGCAATCCTTCTCCAGTCCTTTTTGTCCTCAGTTCCATCCAAACGCCAACCATCCTTCTGGCCTGGATCATTGGAATTTCCAAGAGAGACTAAAGATGAAGCACGCATGTCCTGTCATACACCCATGGAAAGTGACCCACCATAAAACAATGCTAATGACAGCACTGGAAGAAAGAAAATATAGAAAAATCAAGCCAGAAGAAATGGCAAACAGAAATAACACATAGCCTAATTGCCTAGGCTGGGTAGCATCTGATAGACCCCTTAGAAGAATTTCATTTGTTGATCTTACAAATCATGTAAGATGGAATAAAATTACCACAATAAACAGGGCATAGGATTTTGTAACTCCATGATGAAATCAAACAAACAACAATAGTAGAACTCTTCTTCTCACAGTTTTGCTCATAAAAGCAGGATCCACAACTTTGAAGATGTCTTACACATCGAATGAAAAGCTAGTAAAAACAATACCTAACACAAGGAAAATGCACAAGCACTATTCCTGGATTTAGTCTCCATCCCCTTCTTTCCACTTCATAAAGGTTATCCCTAAGCCACATGGATGAAGATGCACAATTCACCACACTCTAATTAAAAAAAAACATATCCTGATTTTAAGCAGGGTGTGGAATCCAAAATGAAACAAGATGGAAAGGTCCAGACTTCAAATCAATAACACAAGAGATGCAAATTCCAGGTTCACTTAAAAGAAAGCAGGAGCAGAAAATTTCAAATCAACAGTCAGAGAGGAAGTTTTTATCCTTTTTATTTTCAAGAAAACAGTTAGAAAGGAAGTTGCTACTCAATGATGATAAATTTAGGTCTCAATATACAAGTGCAGAACCTCACAAGCAAAATCTCTTTCCACACAGTGGTAATAGTAAATATTCAAGTTCATGGATGAAGAACAACAAATTATATGATAAAAATTATATTTATTATAGAAAATAGAAAACCAAAATAAAATAAAATAATATTCTTTGGCTGAGCCAGAATATACCATCTTGGTCTCACTTGGTTTGCTATAAAGCCACTGAGGAGACAAAGGTATGCTACTTTCTGACGCCACTTGATCTGCAATAAATGATCAATCAACAGTATTACTTATACAGGATGGAATAAAACAGAAAGGAAGAGAGGATTTTTTTTTTTTTTGGGGGGGAGGGGAGGGGGAGGGATTAAGCTACCTTTTGTGTCGTCATGTAGCCCTGCAGAGACCTTGTCCTCATCATTTCCAGAAACTTCAACTAATACAATGAGAACAAAAACACCATAAAATATCTTTACAAGTTCGATACTCAATCAACCACAAACTGACAGAATGATGAGCTTACTGCCCAGCTTCATCATCCAAAAACTCAATAGGATATCCTAGTAACTATATAGCAGAAGTTCAATCAATGAGGCATTTCTTAACAATTAATCATCTGCAATTCAGATTTCAACCAATAATTTCCTAATAAACATCTGATTACAAAATTCTACGGAGAAAAAATAAATAAATATTAGCAAAGCTAGTTACAAAGCGGAAAAAAACTGAAAATTTGAGAAATTCAGTAAAACAACTTACAAGTGGGAACTAAATAGATCAAAAACTCTACAAAGAAACAAAAGTTGATAAACTAGTAATTTCTCATCAATTAATCATCTGAAACTCAGATTGCAGTCATTAGCAACAATAATAACACTACTAGATATCAGCCTCCTCAGTTCTTCTTTGCATTAGCTTAAAAAAAATTAGAAACGAACTAGAAATGGAATATTCAGTAAACTGATAACAACCGGAAATTAAATAGATCAAAAAATTGTACAGAGAAACCAAAACTAAATCGTTCAACAATTAAATAACACAAAGAATTAAACAATATAGAAAACTTGACCTCCATTATCGCCAAATAACACAAATTAGAACACGCTACGACTGATTTAAACATGACAGAAGGAAAAATGGAATCAGTGAAGCAGAAACGGCAAATCAATTAATAAAAACCGAGAACACAGCATTAACACTGGAATCAGTTGAATGCAAGGAAATGGAAAAAGAGGTGAGAGAGAGAGAGCACCTTTAGGGTTCCAGGAGTGATCGGAAGGCTTGGAGGAGAGGAGATCGTCGGGCAGATCGAGCTTATCCGAAGCCATCGGTTGGTCGAGAAATAAAAGAAAACGAGAAAGAGCAAAGATCGAATCGCAGGGAAGCGGAGAGATTTGGAGGAGTAATTACAGATTGGGGAATACTAATAGAGAGGCAAGGGAAGTACAACAACAAGGAGGAGAAAGAAAGGAGGCAGAAGAAGAAGAAGAACAGTGGGTTTTTGAGGAGTTAGGGTTTTCGAAGTTTGACGGACGGCAATTTGTTGCTCTTTGTGTGTGTGCGCGTTTCGTGCAGACTGCAGAGAGAGAGGAGAGAAGGGTGAAGTTAGAGCAGAGAGGGCTGGGCCTTGGCTTCCGTTGCTTGGGTGGTCAGAATAGCCGAATCGAAATCAATTTAAAACAGCTCACAATTTCAATGATTGAACTTAAAAGAAAAAAAGGAAATTTTATTAATAATGATTTTTTTTTTTTGGAACATTAGAAATAGAGGTTTTTATTTTATACATTTAACCCCTCTAGTCACTCTTATATAGTTTTATTTCATTTTTAACATTGAATTAATATGAAATTGATTATAACATAATAAGGCAAATAATGTGATATTCTAAGGATAAAATTTTATAATTTTTATTAAAAATTTATAAGTTCTAATTTGCAAATGGAATTATAATGTCCTAACGAAATGGAAAGAGCTCTTCTTTATTGTGAAAAATTGTTTGTTATATTTAATATATAAAACAAGTTAATGCATAATTTATATTTAGCAAAGAAATGATAAAAACATTATCTAAACATATATAGTTATGAGTTAAATATTTAATTTAGCCCTTAAACTTATGCCTAAAAGTTCATGTGGTCCTAAAAATTTTCTTTGAAGTCAATTAAGCCCTTCGAGTACTTGAAACCAAACATGGTAATCCAATTTGATGACAGAGGAAGGGAAAGAATAGTTGTAGTTTAGCTTTATGGCATTAATGACAATGAAATCACAAGACACCGTCAAGAGTTTAACAAGGTCGATACAGTAAGGGAAGATAAAAGGATTGATAGTGGTTACGATGAATATAAAGCGATGAGTTATCAAAGGAGATGAATAGATTAGTAAGGACAAAAAGATTGAAGAGATTAGCCACTAACAAACTATTAATCCAACTACAAAAATCTTTAATACCAACGAATGCATCAATTATATTATCAAGTTATTGACAATAAGATTATGAATCTTCTGACAAATGGCGTGGTAATAGTAGTATTAGTGTGAGGTGATTGTGGTAATGGTAATGGTGAGATGCAAAGGTAGGAAAAGAGATGGTGCAAATGGGAGTGCTGGAGAGAATGAGAGAGTAATAAGACATGAGCGATTTTTTTAAAAAAAATATTTGAGTATATTTTTTGAGTTTATTTTCATTTGTGTTGTACACTAAAAAGGGGAAAATCATAACCTATATCAGATGTTGATCAAGTGAAATTGATTTTATTTTTTTATTGTGTTTGTTAGTTGGGTTAATACAAATGCTATATCCATTATTTATTGATTTCATCTATAGAGTTTCAAACAATTTAAAAAATGTAATTCACTTTTACTAAAATCAAGATCAAAAAAATACTTTTAGTGGAAATTTTAGAAAGTGATTCAAGTTTATCAATTTTATAAGAATAATTATGATTTTTTTTATTTCTAATTAGCTTAATACACTAACTAAAATGTCAAACATAGTATATTTAAGTGTTTTTCTATATATTAATTTGAGATATCTATTAAAATTATTAATTGAAATCGTATAATTAAATGCCTAAAGAGAGAGAGAACACTCTCTATTATAAAGATCATAGAAATAAAGAAAATAGAATATATATATATATATATATATATATATATATATATATATATATATATATATATATAT
>CATIWR010106156.1:0-23251 GCA_949677035.1 Omphalea diandra
CTATGAGAGTGTAGCAAACTCAGGCTGCTATAGAAGGAAAATATGCATAAACACTAGGTCCACTTGCATGGATCATACCATAGTTGCATACCAAGCATTCATAATCATTTTGACATATTTATAACCATGTATGTATCAAATTTTAGGATCTCAACACTTTGAGGAAGCCCTAAAGAGAGAACCAAACCTACCATAAAGGTTGGTCACATCAAAAGGTGAGTAAAAACCGTACTTAGATTCTAATGTGTATGTGTGATAATTTTATGATATGGTTATGTTCTATTTCATGTATATGTGATTGAATTGTTATAGTTTACATGTGGATACACGTCAAGTAAGAATTATATGGTTTTAATGATTACTTGGTCTACTATTGTTATGAACACTTGCATATGGAACTAAAAGGACGTTGTGACCGGTTTGTCAAGCACTTGCATATCACTTGGAAAAAGGGACCAATATGTCCTATTGGCACATGTTATTGTTCAAATGATTCACTTGTTATATGTTGGCCAGCAAAATCCAATGTCACTTAAATTACATGAATTCCCAGGAGCAGTCTTTGACTTGCAAGGTCACAACAAAAATCAATCTGTTGCATTTGCACTTGCAAAGTCAATTGTTATACTGTATCCTGATGATATTTGATTATTGGTTATGCTAGAAGAATATGATTATTGCTTTTATTCATTGAGTCATGACTCACCAAATCACAATTATATTTTTCAGATACTAAAGCATATGGTTTGGATTCCTTGGTGCATAAATTTTTGCTTAGAGACTCATAGACCATAGGTCGTCAAATGAATTCCAACTCTCTCTCTCTTTTTGTTATGTACATACATCTAGATAGGAACCAATTTAAAGTCACTAGCCTTGAACATTAGTTGTTGGATTAGGGTGGTTAACCCTAAGTTTTGGACCTTTTTTGATCTTGACAAAGGGGATTGATCAATTTTAATGTTTCAAATTAAGTGTTGTTTTGCAGTTTTTAATTAATCTTTACATTGGAAGTTGGATGAAGTTAAAAAATCTCTAAAGTAAGCTAGTGCCTTCTAATTCGCGACCGCAGTTGATAAATCACGACCGTGAACTAGACCAAGGTAGGTTAACAAAATGGACAAACATATTCGCGAGCCACTTCTTTACTACCACCAATTCAAAGAAAGGAAAGTCGGGGTCACAGACGAATTCGCGGTGTAAGTCATGCCTCAGTCGCAACCGCGAATTTTGAAGTAACTCAAGAGGGAATCAAGTCTAGAACCAAAGCTTGACAAGTGTCCCAGGTAACTGTTGAAAGTCAAAAATAGTGATGGGAACTTGTTGGTAGTGACTGTGAAACAAAAAGAAGAAGATGAACACTTTTAGCAGATGAATTCATGTCTTTAGTTACAGTCAGTACAAGAAAAATTGCGACCGCTACTTTTGAGAGCAGGTGAAAGGCAACGACTATATTTTCCTAGTGAACTAATGAGAAGCTACCACGTGGACTAGCCGTTAAACACAAACGGGGTTTTCCTTATGGAATTTGGATTTCACGACTGCTAATGAGTAATAGTGACTGCGAATTAAGATTGTCATGCATTTAATGCGAAAATCTATCTAGCACACTTTGATGATTTTGTACCAGTTTTATTGCAACATCTCTTTGGTGGGTAGAGACTATAAATACCTCACCAAATAGATGTAAATGCAAGAGAATTGATAACTTTATACCCCAACTCTTGCAATTTTGCTACTCAACCTTTTATATTCTTTGAGTTATTATTGGGTGTGCGCATAAACACTAATTGTAATAAGTTATAGTGTGAGCCTGTTAAAATACTAAGAGAGATTATTGTGTAAGCCTGTTAAAACATTAAGAGAGGTTGTTGTGTGAGCCTCAAAACACAAGTGTAAAGGTTATTGTGTGAGCCTTTAAAACACAAGTGTAAAAGTTTGGTGTAAGCTTGAAAACACCTTTGAAAGATAGTGGAACACCCAATTTCTAAGAATTGGGGAGTGGACGTAAGGTCGTTTATACCCGAACCACTATAAATCATGTGTTTCTTTCCTACTCATTTCTCTTTTCCCTTTCTTGTTTTAATTTTCATACACCAATTCAACCCCCCCTTTTTGGTGCCTAAAGCCAATAGTTAATATATATGTACATTTATTGCATGTTGGATTGTGTGTGTATGATGGATAAACCTTTATGTGTATGTATTTTCAAATATGAATGCCATGATTTGTAAATGAAAATGGTCATTACAGTTTTTGGTATCAGAGTAGGGATAGGTTTCGATAGGGACATACATATGAACATGATATGGCATTTACACTATTATGCATTATCATAAGACATAGTCTTATATGTCTATAAGGCATTAGTAGAGGGTAGTCATGGTAGTATCCATGGCTCACCAAGGAGAGAGGAGTTAGTCGATTTGCATTCCATAGAAGCATCATGCCAACCATTGAGAGATCAACCTGTTGATAGAGTTAGATCTCCTATACATTCTCATATGCAACACATATCTTATGGCCAACCACAACATAAAATTGAAGAACCAACAGTGCAGGGTCCAAAAATTCAAAGAGAGAGAAGGTATGACAAATTAAGAAAACAAAGTGCAGTTGACTTTAGTGGTACCATAGATCCATCAGTGGAAGAACATGGTTAAAAAGAATATAGAAAGTTTTGAATTTGATGAAATGCATACCAAAAGAAAAGTTTGATTATGCAGTGTTGCTATTACAGGGGGATGCATATGATTGGTGGGAAACCATTATAGGGAGTTATGCCTAGCCTCTAGTGCTCAGATGGGATGATTTTCTTCATGAGTTCAATAACAATTACATGCTAAAAGTATATAAAGATGATAAAAGAAGGGAATTTCTGAACTTAAAGCAGGGGCAAATGACTATAACTGAGTATGTGGTAAAATTTAATAATCTCATTATTCATCCTTTATGGTGGCCATTGACAAAGACAAATGTCGAAAGTTTGAAGAGGGACTGAGATATAAGATTAGAAGTAAGATCATAGATGCATATCTTAAAACTTATACTAAGCTAAAAATTGTTGCAATCAGGGTGGAAAGATTAAAAAAAGAAAGGATAGAGCAACAAGTAAAAAAAGGACCTATTGAGTTTGTGGGTGATTTTAACAGAAAGAAAGGAAAACATGGAGATTATATGCCATCACAGTCCAATGCTAGGGGTGGTTACTTTAACTATGAAGGCAGAGGATTGGGAGTTTCATCATATACAGGCAGAGGTCAAGGCCAAGTTTTGCAACAACGACCCTCATGTGTACATTATGGCATTCTATATATGGGTGAATATAAAAAATTGACTAGGGGTTGCTACTTTTATGGGTCTCTTGATCATATGCTTAGAGATTGTCCTGAAAGATCTAGAATGTTACAGGGAAGAGGCAAAGGTAGAGGTAGAGCTACATCAGAGTCTACAGTTAAAGTTTCAAAGGCAAGTGGAGTTAGAGTATCATTTAGCAGGGGCAGAAGTAGAGGTAGAACAACTACAATTGGCCAAGGTATAAGCATATCAGAAGGTCAGAGTTCAAGACCCTCGACACTAGCTAGAGTATTTGACATGACTAGGGAAGAAGCTATTGTTGCTCCAGAAGTAATCGCTGGTAAACTTTTCTCTATGATTTTGAAGTTGATGCATTAATTGATCTTGGCTCTACACATTAATTCATTTCATTGAATATGGCATCACAATTGCATAGTAAGCATCAACCTTTAGGTTTTAATCTATGTGTTACTACTCCTTTGAGAGATGTGATGATTGTGGATAAGGTATGTCGTGATTGTGTGATTCACATTAATGACGTTGAGTTGAATGCTGATCTAGTATTGTTGCCACTACGTGAATTTGATGTGATACTGGGTATGGACTGGTTGTCCGAATATCATGCAATAGTGAATTGTTTTACTAACTAAGTTGTTTTAGAATCTCCAAATCTTATTCTAGAATCTCCAAATCATACAACGGTTGTGTTTCAAAGGGAAAGACAAATTATACCTGTGTGTCTAGTTTCTGCTATCAAGGCTTTTCGCATGATTAAAAGTGGTTATGAGGTTTATTTGGCACATGTAGTAGACACAAGGTTCAAAAATGAATTATTTGAGAATATTTTCATGGTAAATGAGTTTTCAAATATTTTCCCAACTGACTTACCTTGATTGCCACCTGATAGGGAGATAGAATTCACAATTGAGTTAGTTACAGGGACTGCACCAATATCCATTCCACCTTATAGTTCTAACAGAGTTAAGCGAATTAAAGACCCAATTACAGGAACTGCTTGAAAAGGGATTCATCAGGCCGAGTGTGTCACCTTGGGGTGCTCTAGTATTATTTGTTAAAAAGAAAGATGGGACAATAAGACTGTGTATTGATTACAGGCAGTTAAATCGGGTTACTATGAAGAACAAGCATCCTTTACCAAGAATAGATAACATGTTTGATCAGTTACAAGGAGCACGAGTGTTTTCTAAAATTGACATAAAATCAGGATATTATGATCTCAAAATTTTCAACCTAGATATACCAAAGACAACTTTTCAAACTAGGTATGGGCATTATGAATTTTTGGTGATGCCATTTGGTTTAATTAATGCACCAGCTGCATTTATGGTTCTTTTGAATAAAGTGTTCCAACCTTACTTAGACAAATTTGTAATTGTGTTCATTAATGACATACTAGTGTATTCAAGGAGCAAAGAGGAGCATGAATAACATTTAAGGATTTTGTTGCAAAATTTGAGAGAAAAATGACTATTTGCTAAATTGAACAAGTGCGAGTTCTGGATTATAAAAAGGGCATAGAGGTGGATCTAAACAAAATTAAAATGGGAAACCCCAAAGAATGCTGCAGAAGTCTGAAGTTTCTTAGGACTAGCTGGGTATTATCGTCGATTTATTGAGGGGTTTTCACTTATAGCTGCTCTATTGACTAAGTAACTTCAAAAAAATGTACCATTTTAGTGGTCTAAGGCATGTCAGGGGAGTTTTGATGAATTAAAAGATAGATTGACATATGCTCCAGTGTTAGCCATTCCTACTGGTAATAGAGGATTTGTAGTATACAGTGATGCCTCTCATCAAGGTTTTGGATGTGTTCTAATGCATCATGGTAAGGTACTTGCATATGCATCTAAACAACTGAAACCTTATGAATTATCTTACTCAGTACAAGACCTAGAACTTGCTGCTGTTATGTTTGCTTTGAAAATATGGAGACACTACGTGTGTGGAGAAACTTTCTAGATATTTACAAATCATAAGTGCTTGAAGTATTTGATGAGCCAGAAAGAATTAAACATGAGACAGAGGCAGTGGTTAGAACTTCTAAAGGATTATGATTATACCATTGAGTATCGCCCAGGGAAGGCAAATGTGGTTGCTGATGCTTTGAGTAGGAAATCAAGAAGCGGTGTTGCTTATTTGCATGCATTTCCATTGTCTTATTTAGTACAATTACGAGCTATGAATATAGAACTAAACATACATAAGAATGGGGTATTGATTGCTACTTTTCAAGTGAGACCAATGTTGCATGAACGAATTAAAGAAGCACAGGTTGAGGATTCAAAGTTACATAGAATGATTGAAATGGTAAAACATGGGAGACATGAAGATTTTGATATTCAAAATGATGCCTTGATATTGGGTTCTCATATTTGTGTGCCTAATGTTGATAACTTGTAAACAGAAATCCTAGAAGAAGCATATAATGCTCCATATGCCATGTACCTAGGAATGAAAAAAATGTATAATACCTTGCGATCTCATTTTTGGTGGCCTAAAATGAAGAAAGGTGTAGCAACCTATGTTTCAACATGTTTGACTTATCATTAGATCAAAACGGAATATTAAGAACTACCTAAAAAATTGAAACCATTGATGATTCTAGTATGGAAATGGGAAAAAATAACCATGGGCTTTGTATATAGGTTACCAAGGACTTTGAAGAAGAATGGTGCTATATGGGTGATCATTGATAGACTAACTAAGTTAGCTCAGTTTTTGCCTATTCGATGGGGTAGTTCACTTAAGCACTTAGCCAAGAAATATGTGGATGAAATTGTCAGATTACATGGGGTTCTAGTGTCCATTGTATCTAATAGAGATCCATGATTTACATCTCGATTTTTGGTCAGTTTGTAACAAGTTTTAGGTCAAGTTGAGTTCTAGTACCGCTTTTCATCCTTATACAGATGGACAATCAAAAAGGATAATTCAAACACTTGAAGACATGCTTCGAGCTTGTTTGATAGAGTTCAAAGATGCATCAGATGAATATATTACCTTGATTGAATTTGCTTAAAATAATCATTATTACTATATATATAAATGGCACCATATGAAGCACTATATGGAAGAAAATGCCAAAGTCCTATCTATTAGGATGAAAAAGGGATGTATGTTCTATAAGGGCCAAAACTAGTGCAAGACACTATAGACAAGGTGAAGGTAATCAAGAGCAAACTTAAAGCAGCATAAGATAGGCAAAAGAGCGAACACAGAAGAGAAATGGAATATGAGGTAGGAGACAAAGTGTTCCTTCGAGTTTCACCATGGAAAGGAATAATTCGATTTGGCAAGAAGGGGAAACTGAGTCCTCGATACGTAAAACCCCATAAGATCCTAGAAAGAATCGGTCCATTGGCTTACAGGCTAGCACTACCACTTGAGATGGCTTAGATTCATGACGTATTCCATGTGAGCATGCTAAGAAAGTATCGGTTTGATCCTACACATATACATAGGGATCCAACAATAACAAATGCAGATGATGTGAGTTACATTTAAGAACCAGTGGAAATTATTAGTTATAAGACAAAATAGTTTTGAAATTAAGAAATCCCTTTAGTTAAGGTGTTATGGAGAAACCACTCACAAGAAGAGGCTACATAGGAAACCAAAGAGAATATGAAATGGCAATATCCATATTTGTTTACAGGTATTAAATTTTGAGGATTAAATTCTTTATAAGAGGGGAAGAAATGTAACATCCCTATCCACATTCATTGGCATTATCACATGAACATATTCATTGCATAAATGATTTGAAATCCCACATGAATATATGCATTAGATAAATGATCATTTAGATACGTGAATTGGATAAGCATGATGATGACACATGTACCATTGCATTTGGGACACTTGAACATATATGTAATTTTTATATAGTTGCATGAAAAATTTTCTTATATTATGTGCATGTTATAACATCACAACTAATGGTGTTATAGAGATTATTTAAAAGTATAAGGAGCATCTAGGGATTTGGAGATGGATGGAGGTGCTTAAGGAGTGAAGAAGAGGGACTAAAAGAGGGAATTGAACTTCTAACCAATAGGAATGCAACACCATGATTTTGTCTTGTTACAATAGGTTTACAAGTGGAATCTTTGACCTTTAGGATTAAAATAGAGAGGTTAGACGTGAGATACAACAGAAGAAAGAGAGAGCTAAGGAAGAAAGAAAGGAAGAAAGTGATAAGAAGAAGAAGAAGAAGGAGAGGGAGAAAAGTGAGCGGCCTAAGAAGGAATTTTAAGGTTTTTTTGGTTATGAGAAGATAGGTAAGCTAATTTATCTTCCTCTTACATGAAATTAACCCCTCATGACATGTTAATCATGCATGGTTAGTGAGAATTTTGGAGTATTTGAGGTAGAACTCTTGGATGGAAGTTGCAATTCAAGAGAACAAGAGCTGATTGTGTTGGTTTTGTTGTTAGAAAAGAATATTTTACCTATGATTTTATAACCCTAGAAGAGGAATTAGGGAAAGTACAAACTATGAAAGTTATAGCTTTATGCCTCATATAAATGCATATGAAACAATTTTGCTTGATTTTATGTGTGAGGAGATATGGCTCCTTCATTAGGGCTGGTTTAGAACTAGCCAAAATCACCTAAGTCTTTCTATTTTCTTATATTTTGAAGACCTTATGTTCAGATTTAGACAAAGTGAACACTATGAAATTTGTAGGGTTATATTCCCTCTAAATATTGTAAAGCAGTTTGGATTAACTTGTTGTGTGGAAAGAGATATGGCTCATTGATTGTGACTGACCCTATACCCGGTCGAAACCTCACCTGTCTTTTAATTTTGTTTTCTAAGAATTTGATTGCCATGGATTCATAATTTGATGATATGTTAAACTTAAAAGTTTTATATTTATGTATGGTATACATGAATGTAAAATATTTTTACCAAATTTAGTATAGTTGTTGAGATATTGCCCCTTCATCAGGACTGATTGCCACTATGTTAAAAACCTACTCACCCTAAGATTGGTCATTTGTTTTGGTAACTTTATAGACTGAATTAAACAATGAGTAAAACATGAAAAATGTTCCTTTATGTGTTTTGTAACTTTTAGTAGACTATTTTTTCAATTGAATTTATGGAATTTAGGATATATTTAAGAATCTAAGACCTACTCAGATTGAGATGACATTGAAATAGGGCAAAATTCAAAAATTCACCACATTTTCTATATGCCTTATATTAATTTGAAATTTGAGTATGTTGTATCATTATGTGTCTACTTTATTTGAAAAAAAGAATGAAGTCATTTGGATAAGTATATCTAGAGTTATTTCTATGAGAGTGCAGCAAGCTTAGGCTGCCATATAAGGAAAATATGCATAAACACTAGATCCACTTGCATAGATCATGCCATAGTTGCATACCAAGCATTCATAATCATTTTGACATACTTATAACCATGTATGTATCAAATTTTAGGGTCTCAACACTTTAAGGAAGCCCTAGAGAGAGAACCAACCCTACCATAAAGGTTGGTAATATAAAAAGGTGAGTAAAAATCGTAATTAGATTCTAATGTGTATGTGTGATAATTTTATGATATGATTATGTTCTATTACATGTTTATGTGATTGAATTGTTACAGTTTACATATGGATACAAGTCAAGTGAGAATTATATATTTTTAATGATTACTTAGTCTACCATTGCTATGAACACTTGCATATGGAACTCAAAGGACATTGTGATCGGCTTGTTAAACACTTACAAATCACTTGGAAAAGGGGACCAATATGTCCTATTGGCACATGTTATTGATCAAATGATTCACTTATTATATGCTAGCCAGGAAAATCAAATGTCACTTGAATCACATGAATTCCCGAGAACAGTGTTTGCCTTACAAGGTCACAACCAAAATCAATCTATTGCACTTGCACTTGCACTTGCATAGTCAATTGTTATACTTGTAATGTATCTTGATGATTTTTGATTATTGGTTATGCCATAAGAATCTGATTATTGTTTTTATTTATTGAGTCATGACTCACCAAATCACAATTATATTTTTCAGATACTGAAGCATAGGGTTTGGATACTTGGTGCATAAAGTTTTGCTTAAAGACTTATGGACCACAGGTCGTCGACTGAATTCTATCTCTCTCTCTCCTTGTGTCATGTACATACATCTAAATAGGAACCAATTTATAGTCACTAGCCTTGAACATTAGTTAATAGATATGTACATTAAACACATGTTGGATTGTATGTGTATGATGGATAAACCTTTATATATATGTATTTTCGGACATGAATGCCATGATTTGTAAATGAAAATGGTCATTACATAAGTTTTCACCCCATTCTTATGATAACTATGATGCATTAGATGATAAGCTCTTAGAAGCTCCTAATTTGAGGTGTGACAAATATAAGTCACAAATAAAACTTATAAAAAGAAATGCTCAAAACTGAGAAATGAGTTTAACTTATTAAATGATCTTGTAAGTGAATTGATGACTTCAAATAAAGAACTCAAAAAATCAGTTAAAAGTCTTACTTAATCTTCCTTTTCTCTAAATTCCTTGAGAAAGGAAAATTTTACCTTAAAGGGAGAGGTAATTGCGTTTAGAAATTCTATTTCTAAGTTTTACAAAGGAAAGGAAACTTTAGATACATTAATTATCTCTCAAAGACCTCCCCTAGTAAGACATAGTATTGGCTTTAATGGAGCCTTCTCATCATATACTCTTCCTCTCACTACTTTTTTTAGAGCTTTGACACCTCAAACATCTTGTATTGAGGTAGTTGGGAGGAAGAGTGCTCAAAGCACTAAGCCATCAATGCCCAAGAGCAAGAGAAAGGCACATTTAGAGGCACATCAAGGCTTAATGCCTAAGCCTAAACAACTAATCATCATTCATCTACACTAAGAAACATGCTCACCCCAACACACAAAAAAAATTCTCTTCAATTCCTAATCATTCATGCATATGCTCACACTCACATCATCATAGTATGAGAAGAACGCCTACTCATTCCAAAGCTATGTATAAGAGAAAGACAAGTCTAAACTCCAATGTCATTATTACATGAAGTTTGGTCATATAAATATCTTTTGTTACATTATGAAGGCTCACCTCAAATTAGAGAACCCTTCAAAACCTAACCCCCAGGGACTCAAGTATGCTTGGGTACCTAAATAAAAGTGATTTGCTTGTGTTGTGTAGGATTGTGTGGTAGCGACCAATGATAACAATGATTGGCATGTAGATAGTGGATGCTCAAAGCATATGACGGGCAACAAAAACTATTCATAGCCACAAAAGAGAAAGAAAGTGGTAATGTCACATTTGGGAACAATGCTAGGGGTAAGGTAATTGACATTGGAATAGTTGGTAAGAATGTTTGTTGACTTATTGATAATGTTCTCCTTATAGATGGTTTACAACATAATTTGCTTAGTGTAAGTCAATTATGTGGTAAAGGTAACAAAGTCACCTTTGACCCTAGACAGTGTCGAGTTACCACTTTGATGGATAAAAGGGTAATCTTCAAGGGTGAAAGGAGGGGCAATACCTACTTAATTGACTTAGACAATTTGGCTAACCAATCTTTCAAGCGTCTTGTGTCCCTTAGCAATGAGGCTTGGCTTTGGCATAGAAGACTTGGTCATGCTAGCATGGAGCTCCTACAAAGCCTATCTAAAGGAGAGCTGGTGGAAGGTCTTCCTAAGCTAAAATTCTTAAAGGATAAGACATATGGACTATGCTAAATGGTGAACCAACATCTATCTTCATTCAAAGCCAAGAATGTTATAAGTACATCTTAATCTCTTCAACTTATCCATATGCACTTGGTTAGACCTACTAGGAGTGCTAACTTAGGTAAAAAGTATGATACATTTGTACTAGTTGATGATTACTTTAGGTTTACTTAGGTTTCCTTTTTAGCACATAAGAATGACACTTTTGCTACTTTTAAAAGTTTTGCATAAAGAGTTCAAAATGAAAAAGGTTAATTCATTTCTTATATAAGGAGTGACCATGGAAAGGAATTTCAAAATGAGTCTTTTGAAACTTATTACCAATAAAATGAGATTTCTCATAACTTTTCAACTTTTAAAACACCATAACAAAATGGTGCTATAAAGAGGAAAAAATGAAACACTAGTAGAGATGGCTAGAACCATGCTTAATGAGTACTCCTTGCCTAATTATTTTTGGGCCGAAGATATGAATACTTGTTGTTATATTGCTAATCTTGTTTTCAAAAGACCCATTTTCAATAAAACCTCTTATATGCTTTGGAATGGTAGAAAGCCTAAGTTGTCATACCTAAGAGTTTTTGGGTGCAAATGTTACATCTTGAATACTAAGGACGACCTTGGAAAATTTGATTATAAGATAAACAATGGTATTTTTCTAGGCTATTCCACCTCTACTAAAGCCTATAGAGCATTCAATAAAAGTACTATGATTATTGAAGAGTCAATGAACATTGCGTTTGATGAATCTATTAAACTTGATCTTGGGAAAGGTTCTCTTATTGATAGTCTTATAGGTGACTTTGAGAAAATAGAGTTAGAGTCAACTTTAAGAGAAACGGTAATAGACCTTGGTGAAAATTGGCCATCAAAAGAAGAAAAGGAGTCCCAACCATAATAAGCAGAAATTCTAACTCAAGATATTCCCAAGGATTGGAGATTCTCCAAACATCACCTAAAGGATCTAATTATTGGTGATACATCTAAGGGAGTAAGTACTAGATCTCAACTTAATGCATTAGACAATGATCTTGTATCTATTCTTAATTTGAGCGAAAATCAATTAATGAGGCCCTTGATGATGAGAATTGGGTAATTGCCATGCAAGAGGAACTTAACCAATTTGAGAGAAACCAAGTTTGGGAACTTTTTCATGGGCTTAAGGAATACCCTATTGTACAATGCAAATGGGTGTTTAGGAATAAGTTAGATGAGCAAGGTTTCATTACTAGGAATAAAACTAGAATGGTTGCAAAGGAGTACAACTAAGATGAAGGCATTGATTATGATGAAACCTCTGCTCCCATAACAAGATTAGAGGCCATTAGGATTCTCTTAGCTTATGTATGTCACATGAACTTTAAACTTTTCAAATGGATGTTAAAAGTGCATTCTTAAATGGTCTCATTAAGGAAGAAGTATATGTTGAACAACCTTTTAGTTTTGAGCCTCACATTTTTCCAAATCATGTTTTTAAACTAACTAAAGCCTTATATGGTTTGAAATAAGCTCTAAGAGCTTGGTATGAAAGGCTTAGTTCATTTATTTTGCAAAATGATTTTGAAAGGGAAAGTTGACACAACTTTATTTATCAAAAAACACAATCTAGATATACTTATTGTACAAATATATATTGATGATATTATAATTGGTACTACCAATGAATTTCTTTATGAGGATTTTACCAAGTGTATGACTAGGGAATTTGAGATGAGCATGATGGAAGAGATTAAATTCTTTCTTGGCCTACAAATCAAGTAAACCAAAGAAGACATCTTTATCAACCAAGCTTAGTACACAAAGGACCTATTCAAGAACTTTCGTATAGATGGATGCAAAGTAGCAAAGACACCAATGAGTGTTACCATCAAACTAGACAAAGATGAATCAGGTAAGTCAGTTGATGAAAAGAGATATAGATGTATGATTGGTTCTCTTCTCTATCTCACTGCCTCTAGACTCGACATCATGTTTAGTGTATGCATGTGTGTTAGGTTTCAATAATGCCCTAAAGATTCTTAAATATTTACATGGTACATTGCACTTTGGTTTATGGTATCCTAGTTTTAGTCTGTTAGGTTATTTGGATGCAGATTATGCTAGTAGCTTATTAGATAGAAAAAGCACTTCTGGAACTTGTCAATTTATAGGAGAATGCTTAGTTTCTTGGTTAGTAAGAAGCAAATTTCACTTGCCTTATCCACTACTGAAGCAGAATATATGGTTATGAGTTGTTGTTGCACCAAAGTTCTTAGGATGACACAACAACTTAAGGATTATGGCAAAGATGTTGATCACATTCCCATAAAACATGACAACATAAGTGCAATAAATCTTTCAAAGAATCCTATCTAACACTTTAGAAGCAAACACATTGACATTAGACATCATTTTCTTAGAGATCATACCCAAAATGGTGATGTAATGTTAGAGTTTGTTGACACCAATCATTAACTTGCAAATATTTTCACTAAACCCCTTAATGAAGAAAGGATTAACATCATTAAGAGAGAGCCAAGAATGCTTGATGGAAGCTTCCTAGGTTAAAAATCAAATCTCATAGGATGTTCTTTATTTAGTTTGTTGTTTTAAATGAATGAATGATGTGTTTGATGGATGGGCACTTTAATACCTTGGATGTCTTAATTCTTTATGCAAATGTGCCTTTCTATGCCAATTTGCATGGATTAATCATCATAAAATTAAGTTGATCATAATTAGAAAGGAAAATTCTTATCTATTCCTCATTTCTCTCTTTGCCTCATAATTCGCAGTCGCTATTATCCTTTTGCGGTTGCAATTTACATGCACTTATCAATTTTCTGTCGTACGTCTAATTAGCGGTTGCGACTTTAATTATCCATCGCAAATTTTTTCAAATTCAAAAGTTTTGACCGTTGACTCTTTCAATTTTTAAGGATTTCTTATCCGTTACTCATATTTTTTGTAATTAGCTGTTATGACTTAAGGTTCGTGGTCGCGAACTAGAGTAACTATCAAGCATTGATTGATTTGATTGTCAATTGATGCCGCCCATCATTTAATACAAATTTTACCATTTGTTACCATTTTTTATCAAATTTTTTGCCTATTTAAACCATCTTAATGCCCTTTTATTTCACTTTTACCTGTTCTCTACATTTATCTTAAATTTCTTCTCTCAAACCTTTTATTTTGCTCCCAACTTCCCTCATGGGACCTAAGAAGTTTTCTAGGGTAGAAAAAGGAAATAGCATAGCCCAACCTTCTGGCCTTCCTACCTTTCATTTGATGAAAGGCATAACAAAGAAGGAGAAAGACCATTGCAAAGCCAACTCCATTAAAATCATCCAATCCAACAAAATTCCCTTAGCTTTTCTCCTTAAATCCCTAGGAACCAAGTCGTGCTTTCTTATCCAATATGGTATGGGATGAGTTTATCTTTCGAGTTGAACCCAGATACGAAGAAATAGTTAAGGAGTTCATATGCATAGTCACATTGAGTAGAAGAACTGAATCCAAAGCAGGTCAGTATGGGTTAATCTTTCGGGCTTTTAGGGACCCTTTCTTTATAACCTTTGAACAACTCTCTAACCTTTTAAACCTTTAAGCGGGAGATGATATCCCTTTCATCTTCTCCACACTTAATATCATCTACTCTGAATTCTGATTTGAAATTTCCATTGAAACAAAACATGATTGAAGAACATCTTTGGCCGATTATATCTAGACCCTTCCAAATTGGCTCCTTTACTATATCATCACCTTTTCTGTTAATGCTAGAGGTAATGGGAATGAAAAGGTCTCTCAAAAGGACCTAGGCTTCTTTTTTTCTTAACCAAAAACAAATGCATCCAAACCGGCCAATATCTTATGGATTAATTAATTCACATGAGTACTAATCCTAAGAGACAATTCTTTTTACCTTTTCATGTCACAACAATCTATAAGTATGTGGGGGCCTTAAATGAGGAAAATGAAAAATTCTTCATAAAAAAATACTTGTTATCCTACAAATTTTTTGACTTCCCATACCTCATCAATGCGAAGGCTATACACCTGGACTCTTACACTTATACCTTAGGTTCTTTTGGGGCTAAAAAGCTTCAAACCTCTTAAGCCTCAAAATGGAAGAGGCTTGTGATAGAGGAGGGTACCCAACCAATCCCATGTCCCAAGCCTAAACCTAAACCTAAGTCCTCTACCATCTCTTTCTCTTTAATAAATAAAAAATTAGACGAACTCATGAGGATGATCAAAAGGAGATTTCTTCTACTTTCCTACCTCCACAGTGACTTGGTGGACCTCCAAAAGAAGGTGGGTGCTACACCTTGCCACCTCCCTAATTTTAAAGATTGGAAGGACACTCTAAAAGAAGAAGAAAATGAAGAGGTGGAAGACAGGGGTAAAGCACAGGGTGAAGGAGATGAGGAAGTTGAAGATTCAGGAGATGATGATATCTCTCCAAACTTTTAATTTTCTTTTCTTAGGCTTATAATCATTTAATAATTTTATGTCTTTTTTATGTTTTGTCTTATGGCCAAAGTTTGTGATCCAACATCTTTATGTTTATGAATCTTTTAATGAAATTTAGAGTTTATGTTTCATATATTTATTCTTATAGTATGATTGCTTTTCAATTTAATCCCTCTATACTCATCCTAACAATTGCTTGCAATTTGAATTAACGTATCTCATCCTTGCCTTTTGACTCCTTTTTATCTTCATAAAAGGGGAGAGAAAGTGAAAAGGAATTGCATAATCAAGGAGTATAATTTGAGGGGGAACAATTTTAATTTAGTTATTTGTTTTCCTAGTCAAATTAGCTTTTCAACAAGTTTTGATTTGTTAAAAAGTGTTAACCATCTCAACTTCTAACTAATGCAATCCATTATCCCTTATAAAATCATTCCAAGTTATCAAATCAAAAAGGGGGAGATTATTGTTAAAGGTCTCTTTTGATCTTGACAATGTAGATTGATAAGTTCTAATGTTATCTTTAAGTATTGATTTTGCAGTTTGAAGATAGGTTAGCATTGGAAGTTGGATGGGAGTCTAAATCTCAAGCCTTATGAAAGGTCATCTAATTCGCGGTCAAGAACTTCTAATTTGCGATCATGACATTGCAAAAGAAAAGGATGGACTTGAACCAGTCAAATTTATGGAGGAAATCATAGTTGTGACCTTGATTAAAATGACTTGATGATTAGACATATGAATTCGCGGTGTCATTGCGTTGGAAATCGCGATCGCAACTTTTATAGTTGCTTGGAGGGAGCTGAGTCCATAACCAGAGCCTGTAAGTGTCCAAGAAAACCATTGGAATATCAAAATTTGTGAGGGTGAAATATCCTTCTTGAATGTGACTTGCTAAATCATTCTCTCCCCATTAAATAGAAGAATTCATCTCAGTTGCGCGAAAAAGGAAATTAAATCTTGACCGTGAGTTTTGGTTGGTCAAAGAACACAATGGCTATTTTCTCCTGGAAGACCAATAATATCATGCCATGTGGACTAGCCATTAGATATAAATGAGGTTCTCTACTGCGATTTCCACCTTTTTAGCATAAAATGGAAAATTGCGACTGCGACTTACTAGTCATGACCGCAAAATCAGTCTGACCGATATTTAATGCAAAATCTGCCTAGCTTGTCTTAGTGATTTAAACATAGTTCATTAATAATGTCTCTTTGGTGGTTATTGCCTATAAATACTCCACCAAATAGAAATGAATACAAGAGAATATCATTGAATATAGCCAAACTCTTGTAATTTTTTCTTAACCTTTCATTATTTGTATGTGAATTAATGTTGTTGGGTGTAAGCATTAAACACCATTGTAATTGATTTTAAGAGTTAGCCTAGGTTGCAAAACTCTTGTGTAGGTTAAATGTGAGCCTTTAGGAAAAACATTTGAGAGGTTTCCTTGTATGAGCCTTAAAGCACAAGTTTTAGGGTTGTGTGTGAGGCATAAAACACAAAGTATACAAGTTTGGTTTGAACTTGAAAATTCAATTTAGAGATAGTAGAATACCTAGTTGTGAAGAATTGGAGAGTAGACGTAGGGTTCATTAACACCCCAACCATTATAGAACATTGTGTTCATTCCTTTCCCTTCTCCTTAAATTTTCCAAATTCATTACCTTCCCTCCAAATTTTTAAATTTCTACCAATTCAACCTCCATTCTTAGTGCTTAAAGGCCAACATCCTCAATCAGGCAACTTCACTTATAATAATAACAAGTTCCAAACTAATCATATTTGATTCACAATTAATCAAACACAAAGAGTGTGTGTGTGTGACTTGGCATCATTGTTCATTCACTATTTTGATAATCTTTTATACACATGTTAAACAAGATTCTATCATGATTCCTAGGAATCACATATGTCGATAGGCAAGACTAATCCATCTTTCTCTGCTAATGTAGATCTTAGCAATTTTAAGGATCATGAGGTCTTTAATAACTTGTATTGTATGGCTTTGGGTTATGCTACCAAAGAGGGGTCAAGTCCAAAGGCAACAGAATTTTGTTAAAACAATAGTTACATTAATATGCAAATTGTATTGAAATAATGAATGCATATGTCATGTTCATTCCTTGTAAGAATTTTAAATACATTTATACATATGCATACTTATTCATGGAGGCTATTCTTCTTTCATTGTTTTTCTTTTTCTTTTTTTTTAATGAATATTTGCCACCTCCAAACTTAATTTAGATTTTATGCTCATAATTGTATAACTAGCATGCCTTTCTTGCAACTCTTGTAATTATGCACATAAGTAATAAGTTACACCATCATATAACCATATTCTAACTCATTCTTTTGATAAGGGACGTAAAAGACCATTTCAGGTATATGGTTATAACAAAGGTTATGTGTTAAAGAAAAAAAAAAGGCTAATTATAATCATAAGTGATTATATACTAAGGTCTAAAGGAGCAACATGGGATAATGCATATTAATGGTATGGATGGAGGGCAATCCAAGAATGCATTAATCTTTTCCTTAAAAATGCCAAGTTCTAGGATTTCACCTCAAAAGATTTTTTTAGCTTGTTCTAACATATGTGGAAATGTCCTCTAGCCTAAAATTGTATAAATGAAACATCTTAATAGAGAAATTCCTATTTTGCCAATTGTGCATGATTTGTTTTAATATGTCAAACTTTGAATAGAAATATGATTATTAAGATCAAGTTATTATCACAAGGGAAATGAACCTAATTAATTCCAAACAATGATTATAAAATATCTTCATTGATTTTTCACCTTAAAACCATAACCAAAACTAACCATAAAATTTGTTACATTAACATTAAGCTCACAAAGAAATTTCTTGAAGACACAAAAGCAAAGATATTATCAAATGAAGGCATAGATACGATGAATGAGTGAGGACAAAAGAATTCAAAAGAAGTCCTCCTCAAACTTAAACATCATTATCCCTAATGATTTAAAAAAATGTAGAGCAAAGGATTCCTTTCAAAGAACCAAAGAAGAAAGTTGCAAAAATTTTCCATACTTAAGCGAAGTATAATAAACTATAAAATAATTATCCATGAGAAGTTTATAAAGATAAATAAAGGCCTTACATGACTATAACATAAAATATCAAAGGCTTAAACACAAGCACAAGTGACTCCATACAATCATTCATATTAAACACAAAGTTAGAGCACAAAGCTCTTCACAAGCCAAACACAGAGGTTTTAAATGTCTAGAGTAAACCAAACACAACTAAAACATAGGTTACATAAATTGAAAAAAAAAAAAAAGTACATCAAAATCATAAAAGAAAAATAATAAAAGGGGGTAAGTGGGATGATCAATCCATCGTTGGTGGAGGTGGATGGAAACCAACATGTTCGTAGTAAGCTTAGAGGCGCCCATAGATGCCTCGCATCCTTGTATCCAAATTTGCAAGTTGATTTCGTATGTTGTCTTCAAAGGTAGCTTAGTAATAATCCATTGTTCCAAGCTCGACTCCATTCATACCAAAATCTCCTCCAATTGTCCCATAAAAGGTGGTGGTGGAGCATGAGTGGATGCCTCTTCCATAGGCACATCTTGGGGTCCAACATCCTCTTCATCACTCCTTTCTACTTGAGCATCTTAGATAAGCACATACCCATTACCTTTAATACACATCATGTTCTTATATGACAAACAATAATAACCCTTGGCCTTTGTGAGATGAGTAACAGAGGTAGGGTTATAGGCTCATACATAATGGACAAGAATGATCACAAACACACTAATATAAACTCCCCCAAAATCTCTCTTAGTAACTTGTCCCATATGATGGATAATCCACCAAGCCATGTTAATGGCATGATCAAAACTCATGTACCATAAAAACAATAATTCAATTTAATTAATAACCTTGATGCTCTATCCTAAACGGTGTATGTATCCCAAAGATGGTTCTCAAATTTCTAAAAATTTTCTCATCTTTGCTTCATAATAGGATTAGCACAATTCTTATCAAAAATAAACATTCCCATTATTATTGAGTTGAAAAGCTTGGGTAATTTTGCCTAAAGAAAGGGTATGGTGTTTATTACGTAATTAGAATGAAATAATGCCAAAAGGTTAATCCCCCTACCCTTCGATTTCCTAGATTCAACAAGAAAACTAGTAAGGAACTCTAGAGTCAACTCTCTATAAGAGAAAGTATGAAGCTTAATAAAGTTTTCCCATTGGAGGACCCTAAGGTGTTTCTGAACCTCTTCAAACAAACCTACACTAGCTATAACACTTATGTCAATGAATTTGGTAGGAAAAATTGGATGTTCAGATAATGATTGCATACTTGGGTTCATGTTCATCATCTCCAAAGATTAGGGTAGCATCAAGAAAAGGAGCAGAGCTAGAAGAGCTGGGTCTTTGTTTGGTGGTGGTCTTTTGCCTTTTTCCCATATTAGAAATCGAGATTTGAGGTTAGGGAAGGGTGTTTTGGTAGAGTTTTTATGGTGGAAGGCTAACTTAAGGATGAGGACAATTACGTATACAGTTCTATTTAAGGTTTTTGAGAGAAAAAAGGGAAAAAGATGAAAGGCATGGTGTTTTAAAATGAGGTTTTGAAAAAAGCACATAACTAAACATTCTGGTTAGGCTACTAGATTTTAATTGCATAAAATGCATGGCCATACATTGTGGGTACATTGTCGTGTTTAGGCACACACATCTATATGGTGAGGCCATGTGATTTCATTTTTTGCTACCCACATGTCTTCATTTGATGCATGGTTATGCTATAAGGCCATGTGATTTCATTCTTTATTGCATGCATGTCTTCATTTGATGCATGGTTATGCTATAAGGCCGTGTGATTTTCCTAGCAACTATTTTACAAGGATTGATCATCTTAATAGTCTTAGGGCTTACCCTTATGACCATATACTCATCTTACTCTCTTTTAACACAAAGAATAACATACAAAACATAAGAAAACATGCCAAATTCACACCAAACACAAAGACATAACATGATAGTATAAGAATTAATATGAAAAGTGATAAATAGCATGAAAGAATGTGACATCCCATTTACTAATTATTAAAATTCTATTAGTTTATCCATTGTCATTAAAGACCTGATTTCAATTTTTTTTGTTCTTACACTATGTCTCTTATTCACAACATAATAACTGTTTACAACAAAGTATACATGGCTAAACAAACTAAAATTCTAATATACTGCATACTGGCCCAACCTTTATTAGACTGCTAGACAACAACTTCGAAATGTAACTAGACGCAATCTTTAGTCTACTCTTCCTAAAATAAAATTTAATGCAGAAGAGTGAGCTTTGCATTTTCAGTAAGTAAATGCATAACGATACTTCAATCTTAAATAACATAACAAACATTTAAATATTAATAATCATCATCATATCCATGCACGAAACAAAGAGTTTTTACTCTTAAATGCCACATAGGTTATCAATATCATTGCCACAAAGGCTTTCATAGTTTGTTGTCACATAGGCTATAAATATTGTTGCCACACAGGCTATAGATATCATTGCCACATAGGCTATCAAATGTTATTGCCACACAGGCTGTTATATTTTATTCACATACAGGCTATAGATATCATTGCCACACAGACTGTCCAATGTTATTGCCACACAGGCTACCCAATGTTATTACCACACAGGTTGTTATATTTTATTGCCACACAGGCTATCGAATGTTATTGCCACACATGCTGTTATATTTTATTGCCACACAAGCTATAAATATCATTGCCATAAAGGCTATCCAATGTTATTGCCACACAGGCTATAGATATCATTGCCATACAGGCTATCCAATGTTATTTCCATACAGGCTGTTATATTTTATTGCCACACAGACTATAAATATCATTACCACACAGGCTATCGAATATTATTGCCATACAAACTGTTATATTTTATTGCCACACAGGCTATAGATATCATTGCCACATAGGCTATCGAATGTTATTGCCACACAGATTGTTATATTTTATTGCCACACAAGCTATAGATATCATTGCCACACAGGTTATCAAATGTTATTGCCACACAGACTATCGAATGTTATTGCCACATAGGCTGTTATATTTTATTGTCACACAGGCTATTGAATGTTATTGCCACACAGGCTATGAATATTGTTACTTGCTAACAAAATCAAGTATTATTCTTTCAACAAATTAACTATAAATCCACCAAAATTTCAGCAATATAATGCTTAATAACAACACCCATAACTTTGGCATCTCATATCACCACATACTCTCATTCCCAAGTCATAATTTATCAACGTTCCATGAAAATAAATAAATCAAGAGTATAACAATCTTTTCATCAATGTATTCCTCTACATCATCACATTAAACAATATTACATTCCATTGAGTATATGTTCATGGCATTTAACCAATCACACGTATAGTACCATTAACTATTTACTTACCTCCTCTTTTAAGCTTATTAAGCCGTGGATGGTCCCAGCTTATTCCCACTATTATCTTCAATACCTTGACAACCTATTTCAATACACCAAGTTAATCCATGATGATAAAGTAAGATTTTCATCTTGTTATGCAACTATGGCATGATTCATGCAAGTGAACATAGTGCTTATGCATATTTTCCTTATATGGTAGCATGAGCTTACTATTCTCTCATAGAAATAATTCCAGACATAGTGATCCAAATTACTTGATTCTTTTTTCCCAACAAAATAGATAAATAATTATACAAAATATTCAAATTTCAAGCCAATATCAGACCCACAAAAAATGTGTTGCATTTTTGAATTTTGCCCTGTTGTAATGTCATATTAGTCTGAGTAGGTCTTACATTCTTGGGTGTATCTCAAATTGTACAGATCTAGTTGCAATAATAATCTACCATCAGTTACAAAACATATAAAGAAACATTTTTCATGTTTTACTCATTATCTAATTCAATCTATAAAGTCACCAAAACAAAGAACCAATTCTCAAGGCGAGTAGGTTTGTAACATGTTGACAAATAGTCATGATGAAGGGACAATATCTCAACAACCATGTTGGATTTGGCAAAAATATTGCACATGAATGTATATCAGACATAAATATACAACTTTCAAGTTTGGACCATTATCAAATTCTAAATCTATGGCCATCGAAATCTTGGAAAACAGAATTAAAAGAAAGGTGAGGTTTCATCCGAGCACAAGGTCAGTCCCAATCAATGAACCATATCTCTTTCAACATAGAAAATCAACAAAAAATGATTTAAATTTATTTAGAGGGGATATAAAGCTACAAATTTCATGTTTTGAACTTTATCAAAATCAGAACATAAGGCCATCAAAATATAGGAAAATAGAAAGACTGAGGTCATTTCAGTTGGTTGCGAACCAACCCTAACGAAGGAGCCATATCTCATCACACACACCAAATCAAGAAAAACTGCTTCATATGCATTTATATGAGACATCAAGCTACAACTTTCATATATTGAACTTTCCATAATGTTGGCCCTTGGCACCAAGAAGGGGGGTTGAATTGGTGTATAAAAATTTAAAAAACAAAGAAGAGGGAAAAAATAATGAGAATAATGAAGACAAGTGATTTATAGTGGTTCAGGTATTAACCAACCCTACGTCCACTCCCCAATTCACCAATTGGGTATTTCACTCAATAACTAGTGTTTTACAAGTTCACACTTAACTTAGTGTTTAGGCT